>JAXQQM020067534.1:0-69754 GCA_034641835.2 Pinus albicaulis
TAAGCTTCCATCAAGAGCTCCTAGGACTTGTCATTATGTCTACAAGTCAAGAGAGTCATTTTCATGTATGTAAGACCCATTTGGGCACTGCATATTGTAAAAAAAAATTATTTAAGTCAAAATATATTCAAAATACCCTCCAACACCTTGTCATGGTGTAAATATCAAGTCGGCCTGCATGAAGGGACAAGTCTGCCTACATGAAGGGACAAGTCAGCCTAAAGATAGAAATTCATACCCCTCACAAGCCTATAAATAAGAAGGAACTCGACCTCATTTATACATACACTCAATCAATTTTGATCTCCTCAAGATAGAAGCTTGAAAAGGACGAAGAAGAAGAAGAAGAGAAGGATCGAAGTTTTGGACCTCTCTCTCTCTCTTGTCTTAGGGTTTCTACAATTTCTGGGCAAGTCAAAGTATTGGAGAATTTTTGGGCAAGTAAAAGTGTTGGAAAAATGTTGGGTCTAAGTTCCAAAATAATTTGCTGGGCAGGTTGAATTTCCAGAAGAATTTACTGGGCAGGTAAAAGTTGCAAAATAATTTTCTGGGAAGGTCGAAGTAGCAAAATAATTTTTCGGGAAGATCAAAGTCACAGAAGAATATAATCAGCAGGTTGAAGTTGTAGACAAATTTTCTAGGAGGGTTGAAGGAACCGAATAATTTTCCGGGGAGGTCCAAGTTGCAGAAGAATCTAGTGGGAATTGAAATTGCAGAAGTTGTTGGAAAGAAAGAAAGGTTTTACTTGGTCTTTGAGGGCCTTGGTCAAGGGTCATAGGTCTTGGAATTCGTCGATTGAAGTTCTATAAGAAGAGAATTATTCTTATGGGTTTTCCTCTTAATTGGAGAGGTTTTGGCCCTAGATGATAACCTATATCTTGTGTCCTTTTTCTTATTGTTATTTATGGTTTAGTAGCTTTTTTAATGAACAAAATACTAATATTAAAGTGAATGAAGAAACTAATCAAGTTAAGTAAAAGTAATTCACAAAAAATTATCAATAAAGAGAAATCACCTACTCTATATGCCCCTAGATTTCTCAACATAATTCAAGAGAGAGAAGGCTAAACATTTCGGAGCACTTTGACCATCTTTGACTACAGGTTTGAGGTAGATTTGACCACAAGGTTCAATTTGAATTTGATTAATTTATAAGGTATATTTTGCGACTATTTTGACCAAGTTTAATGGAGGAAAGGAGGTTGCATTCTTCGATTGGTTGACGAAACCTTTTGGAGCTAATTTGACCACTAACCAAGGACTAGCTAGGGTTGTGTTGACTATTATTGAATTTGACAGAAAATTGCAGAATTATTGTTTGACCAAATTTGAATTTTATGGTCATAGTGGATTGGATATTGGTTGGTCTAGGCTTTGACCTTTGACTAGTTGTTGATGTACTTGGAATATGTATCTCATTGCTGAAATTTGATGAACATCTAATAGAAGAAGATTCTAGTTAGGGTTTTCCCCCTTGTGGGGTTTTCCCTTGGTCTTTGACCAAAATATATGTGTCTCTATTGATCTTCATTGTCTTCTATTTTTCATATTATTCATTGTTCTCTCTACAATTGCTTACAATTATTGGGTGATTGAAAATAATTAGATAAAATGGTTTCTATTGAAAGAATAAATTGTCTAAGTGATTTTTACAACACAAAACATTGAAAAATTAATATGGTATTAGAGATGAGGTGAAGGAAATCCCAAGGAGATAAGAGAAATCACCCTTTTAAGATATATTATCTTCTGTTGAAGTTCATTTGATCAAATATGACTACCTCATACATAAAGATTGTAGAGAAGCTGAATGACTCATCTACGTATGCTGTATGGAGAGCTAGGGTGGATTTGACCTTAGAAGAGAATCCTGTTTTGGAATATGTTGAAGGAAATGTATCTAACCCTCCAGAGAATGCTTCTACTACTGTCAAGTCCAAGTACAAGAAATTTGGGGTCAAAGCTGAGAAAATAATTATTGATTCTTTGAGAGATCATTGTATCACTTATGTTGCAATGTTGAAGAAGTATAAGGAAATGTATGATAATTTGGTTGGAATGTATGAGGCTAATAACTTGAGACATATTATTTCCTTGAAGAATCAACTCAAGGATATCAAAATGAAAAAAGGAGAGACCATTCAATCATACTTCATGAGGATATATCAACTCAAGGATCAAATTCTGTCTACTGGAGAGATTACATTTGATAGAATGATAGTTCTAATCGCCCTTGGAGGTATTCTTTCGATTTGGGAGACATTTATTACCATGATTAGCAACAATGAATGGTTTCCTTCATTTGATGAACTATTGGGCAAGTGAAATCAAGAGGAGAGCAATATGATCTCTAAAGGAAGAATTCAAAAGCATGAAGGAGGAGAACCCACTGCATTTTCTGCTTAAGACAAGAAGAGGAAAGGTAGAGGAGTACCGTCTAATTCAAGAAATAATGCACAAAATCTCCGCAATCCAATAGAAGAGTGAAAAGGGATAGGTACTTTTCACATATTCAATGATATAATTTCCACAAGGATGGTCATTATACTCTAGATTTCCCAAATACTGGTAATGCTCCTAGATCCAATAAAACAAATCATGGCTACAACAATAATAGGTCTAACCATAGAATAAGAAGATACACTCCTTCTACTAGTGAAGAAGGCCACCTTCCTCAAAAGATATCAAGGAGTTAAAGGTATGATAATAATGCAACTGCTACTCAATCTGAATATTTTCTTATTTCTACTCTTTCTAGTTCCTCTCCTCCAAATTCATTTGATAGTTGGTTAGTAGATAGTGGGGCTTCTAGACACTTCACTGGTTATCATGACTGGGAGACAAATTTTAAGATCATTCTTGGGGACATTTATAATTATCCTATAAAGGGGTTTGGTTTTGTTTCATTTCATTTGGATTATGGTCAAAATATACATCTACAAGATGTTTTGTATTAAAAATAATCTTGTGTCTATATCTACCTTGGAGGAAAAAGGAATGAAAATTTATTTTGTAAATAGAAAATTCCTTACTTGGCCAATGGAATATTGCTTGAGGGATTACTTGAATTTGGGATCAAGAATTGAAGGCATTTATAAAGTCAATGGAATATTGATCTGAACATTGGTTCATGATAGTAATCTCCAATGTGAACTGTGGCACTGACGATTCACTCACCTTCACTATGAAGTCTTGCCTAAGTGTATGCTCTGAAGCAAATGAAAAAAATATAAAATCAAGTGTATAGTCTGGGTTAATGAGAATGGGAGAATGAGATAGAGCTAAATTGACTTGATTAAATGAATTCTTAGCTTCCTCAAACCATTTTACTTCAGTATCTTTCTTCAACATGTCAGTAATCTGCCTCAAATGTTCAACAAGATTGGGAACAAATCTTCTCAGAAAGTTAATTTTACCATTGAAAGATTAAATCTCCTTTTTTCTCCTAGGATAATATAAGTTATGAATTGCTTCAATCCTTGAAGGATCTACTCTTATGCCATATTTAGATATAATATGTCCCAGCAATTTACCTTCTTCCATAGAAAAAATACTCTTCTTTGGATTTAATGAAACATCAAACTTTCTGCATATTTGAAAAACTGCCTTGAAATGATGCAAATGGTGCTCATCTGTCTTTGAGAAAACAACGATATCATCAAGGTAAATGAACAAAAACATATCTTTTTCATTGGAAAAAGAAATATCCATTTCTCTTTGAAAAGTTGCCCCTGCATTCTTCAAACCAAAAGGCATTTTGGCATACATGAAAGTGCCCCAAGGTGTGGTGAAAGCTGTCTTTTCTTGATCATCTGGGTGAAAAAGAATATGATTGTATCATGAGTATCCATCTAACAGGGACAGTCTAGATGTTCCAACTACCCTTTATAAAATGTGGTCCATTTTTAGTAGTGGATAATTATTTTTTAATGATACTTTGTTCAGATTTCAAAAATTAATGCACAATCGAATTTCTCCTGTCTTCTTTCTCACAAGCACTAGATTAGACATCCAGTTTGAGAAACAATTAGGAACAATTATTCCAGCAGTGAATAATTTGTTTACTTCCTTCTGAATAGAAGGCAACAATTTGGGATTCATCCTTCTAAGCTTATGGCGAAATGGATTTTGATCTGGCTTCAAAGGAATAGTGTGATGAATAATGATTTTATCATAGACCTTCAAATCTGAATATTCCCAAGAAAATACATTTGAAAATTGAGACATAAGGACTGCATACTTAGCTTTCATTTTTGGACTCAAGGACTTTGAAATCTGTAGCATCTTTGGATTTTCTGAAGTGCCAAGATTTAGATCTTCCACTCCCACTTTTGTTGGTGACATAATAGAATTTATTGCAACATCATCCTGGTCAAAAATTTCTTCCAAAGGTACCAAACCTCTTGGAATAGAATTGTCCTTAAGCTGTAGTACTTGCATCTTTGTAGCATGAATTTCCTGGTCATCTATTTGGGCATTGATGAATTCTTCTTCTATCTGCAATAAGTTATTGATTTGCTTATCATTTTGAAACACTTGACAATATTGAACATTGTCAGGGACAAGAGGGAGATGTTTGACATTTATTTCATATTTTTTGTTTGGATACCATGATATTTTGAACATACTAGCAGAAGTAGCAAGAGAATCAACAAATAACATTACTGTTTTTAGGAATTAATGACAAAGTAAATTCAAGAAATGTTTTGAGAATATCTAGGACTAAATTTCGGTAAGCTCTCATTCTGGGATGTTTGGCATGATACTCTCCTTTGAATTGCTTGATAACTAACTCGGAGTCACCATATACATAAATTTTCTTTGCACCAAGTTTTTTTAAAACTTTTAGGCCAACAATCAGGGCTTCATATTCAGCTTCATTATTTGTGCAGTCAAATGCTAGTTTGTAGGAAGACATTCTAACATTTGGAGGGATGTCCAATTATTGATTTATTGGGCTGTGTATACATATTCCAATGCAAGGACCTTCTTTTCCCATAGCTCCATCAAAATCTATAGTCCAAAGACTATTTTATTCATTTGGTAGGTGCAAATGAGATGGCTGATTTTTGTTTTTTGTTTAAGATATCTCTGGTAGGTCCAAAATTTATGTTTTTTCAGCTGTTTTCTTATTTTCTTCTTGAGGAGATGTCTTCAATTCTAAATTTTTTAGAACTATTTTACAAAATTCTTCCTCTGCCAATTCTAAAACAAAATTTGAATTTTTTTATTTTTCTTCAATTAAAAACCCTAAAGATGATGAGCATTTTTCATTGAATAAATTAAAAGATTCTAAATCTGTATGTACAACATGAATGGGATGATTGTTAGGCTTTTCTCTAGTACTGATCATATACTTCATATTAATTTCTCTGTAAAGTTTCTTGAATCATCCAAAGATAGGAATTGTTGCATATGAAAGTCAAGCTGCAATGTTCCTCTAAGATTTTCTCCCCATGATCTAGAAGTAGAATTCCATACCTAGGTGGGATGTCAGCCACATCCATGAGGACATTCTTGGATGGAATTTGTTCAAATGAGACCACTAAATATTTGAAAAGAATAAGATATTTCACCCTCCCTGAATCAAATGAATATAGAGCATGGTAAGGTCTTGTAATGTCTAGTCCTAATTTTTCCATAATGGATGTTGGGCCAAAATTGTGAATTACGGATAAATCATGCTTCCCTAGACAGGTGCTAGTCTAGAACAACAAGTGAAATACTATACAAATATTCTCTTAACTCAGGACAGATACATAGAGAGGATTGGAGGCTCACTTGTTCAGACGCTTCCAAATGGCTCCTTCTGTCGCTTCTGTTGCAGCTTGGATGAATGCTTCCTGCAAGAAAGAACACTAAAACAACAATGATCTTGCAATATGGAAAATCAAAGCCAATCCAGATGCATATAGGGAAAAATAAGCTATATTATTTATTGTGATAGAAGGAGAGGGTACAACCAAATGAATGATTTGAAGTGACCCTTCTAGCAATGATCCTCAGCCCCATCATAGTATAAATCTCTCCAGCAGCAGCTACACAAATCTAGCTCTCAATTGAAAATTCTCCAGCATTTCTCTACTCAAATTCTTCCTCCTCAAGCACTTAGATCTGTGCTCAATTTATAGATGAACTGTAGCTTGTTTTTCAATCAATAACTTTCTAATAATAGGCAAGACATGTTTCCAGTCATGTAGATGTCAAATGGACACTTAGATTCGAAGCTTGACACATGTGAACTCTTTTAGAAGGCACTGGCCAAGTGGAGATTCTAGAACAATGAGAATTTCACTCCCAATGTGACAACACACTTGTGAATGTCAGGAAGTGCTTTGCAGAGCAGACTTGCATGGGTCTATCTGCATATGGAATGCACTTAGGCCCCTTAGAGCCTGCGTTGGTGAGCTCTCATATGTTATATAATAAGCTTCAAACCTTGGAAACCTTTGCTTGATGAAAGTATTGCTTGATTTGTCTTGTTTCTTATCTTAGGGCATGTAGCAACTGAAATGATAGGGAATGATAGATCCTTGATCATTGGACCTGGAGATGATGTCCAGTTAACTAGGTCATTGGGAATGGTATCCAAATTGACCTATAACAATTCCCCCCTAAAGCATGAGATCCAAATAATAAGAACATTTGATTTAGATGCTTTACACTGTGATGAGCCTGGAAACGAAGCGGAGTGGTCACCTGCATCAATATTAAAATACATTACATCATGATATATCCTCTTTGATCATAATTTCTGAGGGTAGGCATTCCCATGTTTAACAAATAAACAATCAAATAACATGTACATAATTCATAAATTCGTCTACATTGGAATGTTGCCTAGATGTAGACATGCATATAGATATAGGCCGATGTTTGGATGAAAATCTGTATGTAAGGTCACCATCTAGATGATGTGTACAACAATCCTAAAACGCAGCCTAGATGGCTGAAACTAGATACGGGGTCTTCTTATCTCATTCACTCGATCATTTTGGTACAAGTCCAGCCATGGGAATATATGATTTGTAGTTGAACATGGAAAGACATCGTTTGATTACCAGCTAATGATGTGAGCTGTTAAAAAACGTGAGAGAACCACCATTAATGTCAATGGCCCTCAAGGTACTGCAGTACATTTCGTAAGGCATGAATAGATGATTTGATGTCAAATGCCAAACAAAATATTTCGGTCAAAGGTCCGGAAGCGAGGATCTTGTCGATGCTGTAACAAGCCTCATGGTACTAGAATATGATGTTTCTAAGTGAACTTCCTAGATATTGATTTGTCATCGACAGGAAGCCACATTATTGCAAAACAAGAGTTACTGATTTCTGAGACAAGGGTATGACTTGATATAGCAATTTTTAGGGATGACGGTCATGAAAATGAAGGTTTACGAGTATTGCAGAAGGATGAGTTTTTAATCACTGGATGACTTCTCTTGAACATATCGGCGACACTGTGATGAGTTGGCAACATTGACCCAAAAATGAAGTGAAGGTATGATGAGCCATAGGTGTGAATGAACCGTCAAGATGATTACCCAACCCAAATAGTCACAAAGATGGAGTGAAAGAAGTGTCATGTTCAAGAGCGACTTGCTACCAAAAAGAAACTTTGCTCACTTTTCCCAAATTTTCCCCGGTCATTTGTCGACCAGTACCTCTTTATTTTTTAACAAGCTCGAGGAGGATAACATTTTCTTGATATATAATTCAACCCTTCGGGCGAATAAAGTATCGCTATGTAATATTCCAAAATTTGCACACAGCAATTTGGAATATTAGATTTTGATACTTTCACCTAGGAGAGGAATACATGGGTAAGGAGGCCCATGAACAATAAAATTATGAATAAATTCCACCTTAGTAAGGAAGGAGATCACCTTAGGAGCTGCTTTTACACTTCCAAGTGTGAACAAGGACAAATTAGATGGGGATATAGTCAAGTTTGACGAAGTCAACATGCATTCTTGAAAAGGAAGGAAACACTCAAGTAAACTAGCTCAATGTGAACAAGAATCAGCCTAGACATACATATGAGAACCGGATTGAAGATCCCTTGGTATGAATTGAGGCATTGCAGGTGGATTAGTTTCAGTTGACCACGTCAATACACTGTCACAAAGAGGAGGGAAGCTAGCTAGGGTAGCACAGTTTTGAAAGAGGAAGCTTCATGAAGAAGTCACCTCAACATTGTGTGGGGTCTGGGGTGAGGAGGCTCACCAAAGATAAAAGGAAGGAATAGTTCCAAAGGGAGATCATTCATGTATTCATCTATTTTGGTCTTGAGACCAATTGGATGCTTCAGCTGTTTAGCCAGAGTTGCTGCACTGCTTAGTGCAAGGGATTCCTATGCAGGAATTCCATCCTCTCTTTGGATCAACTTGCTTAAGGTATCAATATAAAAGGATTTGAGCTTAATTTCAGTATTTGGCTTGGGTCCATTCATCCACATTCAGCCACAATGCAGTCTCCTTCAGAAAAATGCGTCCTTTGTGCAGCAGCAGCAGCAGCACAGCTGCACCCTTTGATTTGATGCAAATCTTTGAGGAGGAGGTGCTCATTTCCCTCCGGGAGTTCTAATAAGAGGCTAGGGAAATTTATTTGTATTATCCTAATATCTCATGTCATGTTCAGCTATGTTTAATACAGAGATGCAATAACTGCATCATTTTCTGCAGTACTATTTGTTATTCATGCATTTTGCGGAAACCTTTGCCAGGTGTCTTTCTCCTTGTGTAAAAGAGGTTAAACCTCCATTTCTCTATTATTTGATTAATATTAGTTCAATATCATATTTCTTACATAATTTTCTGCATAAACCCACACTGGAATAACGCAGTCCTTGCTTCAGAGTTTCTGCATGAGCTAGACTATGGGGTTTTGGGCTTATTTTAGCTGCATAGCCTCGGGAGATCTGTTTATATGAGCTAGAGTGATTTATTTCACCTCTAATTCTGCATAAAAGTTTTATATCATGTCTTATAAGGGATCCAAGTCCCATTTCTCACTTGTATAGCGTTATTTTCTGAAGATAGTAGTTTTATGCCTTGTATTGCTTCATTTCCCCACCTGGGAAGGAGAATATAGGCCTAACTCTTGCTGAGGTTCCTTCATCTATTGGGTTGATGTTATTTTACATATATTGAGCTGATATTCATTTCCATGCTCATGGTTTGCTGAAGCTCCACATTGGTAGTAACTCAAATTATTCCCAATAGTGTAGTTGTTCCTATTTTGGGATATTACAGTAGTATTGGAGCTACCATCTTGGCTCAGCTTGTGGATTTCAGATCCAATCAGAAAATAAGAAGAAGAGGAGAAAAAAATGATGGAGAGGATGAGCTTACTCTCATCCATTTTTAGATCCAAGAAGAAAGAAGAAGAGAAATGCATTGAAACTCCAAGAGGGTTTCAAGGAGGAAAGAGTTGCAGTGAGACCTCTAGAAGGTTTCAAGAAGCAGAAGAAGATGCATGCACTTCCTATTCTCATAGAGGAAGTGAAGAGCAAGGATACCACTTAGAGCATGAAATCTTGAGTGGGTATTTGGTAGAATACAAGTGCCAACCTAGGGCTTTCAAAGAGACCCTATATTTTCCTCAGTTTGTTCAACTGAGAGAAGAAAGAAGATCTTGCAGCAAAGTAGAGATCAAAGGCAATATATTCCTATTGTCTAAATTTTATGGGTCAACTACAAAAAGATCTTGGGAAAGAAATCTTGAGGCATTCTTCATACTTCATCCAGTGGAAGAGAGGGAGGCAACAAAAGTTGCAGCGCTGCACCTAGAGGGTGAAGCCAATGCTTGGTGGTGCAGTCACTTAAACCACACAAGGGTGACTTATTTTTCTGAGTTCACTCAAGAGCTGATCAGAACCTTTGATGAGGAAATATCAGATGAGAAAAGACCCACACTGCCATGGGAGGAGGCAAGTACCAGCGCTGCCATAACCTTGAGAGAGCAACCTTCTACACCAACAGTTGGATCAGCTAACACATTGAAGAGAAGGACTCTTGTAGCCATAGAAGATGTTCCAAAGGCTCACAAACGTATGCATGCATAAATTACCATGTCTTAACATTTCAGAAAATTTTGGAATTTTTTTTGCATATGGCCCAGGATCAAATGGTATTGCTGAGATAGAACAACAGGATTGCACTGCACTGTGCAAGCTTGAAGGGTTCAAGGGAGATTTGAACCATCAACCTCATGTATCACTAATGAGTTACACACAACCCTGGAGGTTGGAGTGTGAATTCTTGGAGGATGAAGTGAACTTTGCTCCAAACAAATTCATGCAGGAGCAAAATGAGATAGCCAGAACACCCTGGAGGAGGGTTATAGCACTGTCAAGAAGTAGCAGCAAGGAGGCTTTGCCTTCAAGCCACTTAGATCCTCATGGGTTCAAGATAATCATTGATGAGAGATATTTTCTTGGAGGTCTCCAAGGTTGCATTTCAACATCCCATGAATTGCAAGGAGAAAAATCTGATATGGGAGGATGGTAGCCTCTTTTGGAGGAGTGCCAAGATGAAGAATGATCGGAGGCATCCATCGATGGATAGGTGGATGTGGATAGAGAGAAAGAAGCTGGAAAGTTACTTGCAACTCTATGATACCGAGCATCAAGAGGCAAGACTACGTTGGCTACTCTTGAGAGAGTTTGGCCATCATGTGGCATATCCTTCTTCTAAGGGTATGAGGGAGGAGGACACTTGGTAGAGTACTTGCATCATGGGGCAGCAAGGAGTGTGGATGCATTATGATGATTTGGTCATTTTGTTTTCACTGCATCAGTTGTATGATGGAGGTATGTTGAGGCAACAAAAACATTTGTTGCTTTGGAGGATTGAGAGAGGGCAAGGACATAATTGCTCTCACATTTTGCATGATGTTGCAATGGGAGGAGATGGCAACAGTATGGGAGGAGTCTTTGACATAGAACATGTCAGAGAATGTATTTATGAGTTGGCAGGGGTCTATTTGCATAGGCCAACAACGCTGTCACTTTGGGGCATGAGCTTGTTGATGGAGTGTTCCCAGGATCACTTCATATTTGATGCACTTGGTGGGCATAGAGGAGGTGAGATTGATAGAGTGGTGGATGGACTCATTGGTTGCTGCGGTATGTTCTCCTTGACTTGGATGTCCAAGCATAAGAAGGAGGATTTTCATGGAGCATGTGATTCATTCCTCTTCAGATTGGTATGCCATACCACTATGGAGGATTCATATATGGATCTTGTCACCATCTTGCTTCCATCACATGGTAAGAATTCTATTTATGCATTTATTGATTGTTCCATACAATATTTGCATACTTTTACCTTTTCATTGCAGTGCATTTCTCTATAAAGGGGCAAGATTTTCTTTAGGCTCCATGGTCTATTTTTGGCCAGCTATCATGATGGAGACAACCATCTACTTTATTATTTGGGGCAAGTGTTTGGTTACTCCTTGTATGCTCAATTGATGCACTTAGCCATTTACTACTTGCTGGTAGATGAGGTGACTTACACAACTAGCCATTTGACAAGAGACAACTTGCCATACCGTTATCTGAAGCTGCAGTGGGGAAAAATGTGCTGTAACCACTTGGGAGACTGTTGGTACCTTCCAGCACCACATAGAACTTTCAGTATTTCTCTCATTATGATGCTGATCATGATCCTATTTGTTGATATTATTCTTGCCTACATGAGGAGCATGATTGGAGGAGGGACACATGGAGTGGGTGTGTTCTTGGGGGAGGAGCATCCCCACACTTTCTGCATTGCATGCTTTAAAGGGAGCATGGGAGGAGACATGGCATCTATACCAACATATTTGTTTCTTAATGAGGAGGGCCATGAGATGGACGGGATACCATATGGTGGTAATTTCTTGTCCATCATGTATGAGGTGGTTTGGGCCAGCTTGATGCACAACGTTGGGAGAGGGAACTTTGGAGGTCTATCTTCCTTCTTGCCATTTGAGGGCAACATGATGGAAGCCCAAGATCAAAAAATCCTTTGCACTTGTCTTAAGTGGAGAGGAAAGCAGTGTGTGGTAGGCTACTATGTCTGCCATGACCATAATTTCAGCCCAATTTGGGAGGGAACTCATTTTGTTTGGTTGATAGCTTGGGGAGGAGAGATTCAAATGGGGATGATGAATCCCAATCTATGTTAGCCCTCATGCTCCAAGAGGATCTTCAAACAACCCATTGTTTCTCCCATGGATGTTCTACTATCACATAATGTCAGCTATTTAGGTAGCTTACACACTTGGGAGGGGCAACTTGGAGATATGATGATGATGCAACACCTTGACCTTTGGAGGTTTCCATCTTATGAGGTTGCTACAGGGGAGAAGAGGATGCTATTCAGTCTTATCCCTGCAGTTTCTCGAGGAAAAGCAACATTTGGGAGGGGAGGACTCTAATATTCCAAAATTTGCACACAACAATTTTGAATATTAGATTTTGCTACTTTCACCTAGGAGAGGAATAAATGGGTAAGGAGGCCCATGAACAATAAAATTATGAATAAATTCCACCTTAGTAAGGAAGGATATCACCTTAGGAGCTGGTTTTACACTTCCAAGTGTGAACAAGGACAAATTAGATGGGGACATAGTCAACATGCATTCTTGAGGAGGAAGGAAACACTCAAGTAAACTAGCTCAATGTGAACAAGGATCAGCCTAGACACACATATGAGAACTGGATTGAAGATCTCTTGGTGTGAAAAGAGGAATTTCAGGTGGATTGGTTTCAGTTGACCAAGTCAACAGCACTGTCACAAAGAGGAGGGAAGCTAGCTAGGGCAGCACAATTTTGAAAGAGGAAGCTTCATGAAGAAGTCACCTCAACATTGTGTGGGGTCCGGGGTGAGGAGGCTCATCAAAGATAAAAGGAAGGCATAGCATCAAAGGGAGATCATTCATGTATTCAGCTATTTTTGTCTTGAGACCAATTGCATGTTTCAACTATTTAGCCGGAGTTGCTGCACTGCTTAGTGAAAGGGATTCCTGTGCAGAAATTCCATCCTCTCTTTGGATCAACTTGCTTAAGGGATCAATAGAGAAGGATTTGAGCTTCATTTCAGTATTTGGCTTGGGGCCATTCATCCAAATTCAGCCATAGCACAGTCTCCTTCAGAAAACTGCGTCCTTTATGCAGCAGCAGCAACAACACAGCTGCACCCTTTGATTTGATGCAAATCTTTGAGGAGGAGGTGCTCATTTCCCTCCGGGAGTTCTAATAAGAGGCCTAGGGCCATTTATTTGTATTATCTTGATATCTCATGTCATGTTCAGCTATGTTTAATATAGAGATGCAGTAACTGCGTTATTTTCTAGAGTACTGTTTGTTATTCATGCATTTTGCTGGAAACCTTTTCCGGGTGTCTTTCTCTTTGTGTAAAAGAGGTTAAACCTCCATTTCTATATTATTTGATTTATATTAGTTCAATATCAGATTTATTACATCATTTTCTGCATAAACTCTCATTGGAATAACACAGTCCTTGCTTCAGTGTTTCTGCATGAGCTAGACTATGGGGTTTTGGGCTTATTTTAGCTGCATAGCCTCGGGAGTTATGTTTATATGAGCTAGAGTGATTTCTTTCACCTCTAATTCTACATACAAGTTTTATATCATGTATTCTAAGGGATCCAAGTCCCATTTATCACTTGTCTAGCATTATGTCCTGAAGACAGTAGTTTTATGCCCTGTATTGCTGCATTTCCCCACCCGGGAAGGAGAATATAGGCCTAACTCTTGCTGAGGTTCCTTCATCTACTAGGTTGATGTTATTTTAAATCTATTGAGCTTCTATTCATTGCCATTCTCATGGTTTGCTGAAGCTCCACATTGGTAATAACTCAAATTATTCCCAATAGTGTAGCTGTTCCCATTTTGGGATATTACACGCTATTTAATAATTTAACGAGTCTAGTGATGAATGAAACTCAATTCTTGCCATGATCTACAAGCCCGTTGCTATTTTATGTTTTAAAGAGCTTAACAACAGTGATAGCCCGGTCCTTTTTCATATTTAGAGAGTCTGAAAAAGAGGACGAAAGAGAACTCCAAAAGTACTTTTTTCATAAATTTGTCTCTCAGATCCGAAAAAGTGTAAAATAATATCTGAAAGAACCTCTTTGGTCATGTTTAACCAAGGTATTCCTTTTTCATAAATAGTCCATCTCAGTCCGGAAAAGGGTTAAACTTATACTGAGTAGATATCAATTCATTTACTTTAACGAGCTCGAAAAGACAAGTGCTCGACAATATTTTCACATTATCAAAGTCTGAAAAGAGCTGAAAGAAGACTCCAAAGGTTACTTTTTCACTTTTATCAAAGCTCGAAAAAGAGATAAAAGTGTGCTTCAAATCCTTTTTCTTTTTTAACAAAGCTCGAAAAATAAGGAGAAAAAGTATGCTTTGTGGTCAAGTCATTCTGTGAATAGATCTGCACGACTAATTTGTTCATCAGTTGTATTTCCTGTTCAGAACAACATCAAATGGATTAAAAATACCTGTTTCATTATAAAAACATAATAAAACCATAGTCATAGCAATAAATTTAACTTTCAAACAATCAAATGACTATATAAAGTAGTTTCACTATTCATTTTTACCATTCCATAGTTACCATTTGCATTTTGGAGCTCTGAACCTGATTTTGCCCCCGAAATTTAGTCGTTGATTGCGGTTGTTTCTGTGGACGGATTTCATCGCCGTTTGATCCAGATTAGTACCACGAACCTCCTCTTCCCTTTGATATTCATTTCATTTCCATTCCTTGCAAATTTTTAGGGTTTTAAGGCCCCTAGGGTAAATTCTACTCAAAATGAGGGCAACGCACCCCTAAATGTCGAAACCTGCGTTGCATAGCAGGTACAATGAAGGGTACCTGCATGTGCAATAAATTGTCTCAACCCAGGGAGTGCGTTGGGCTTAGTTCATGTTTTTTATTTTCATGTTGTGCCCAAAATTTTCCTAGTTTTTTGCAATGAATGGAATCTAATGGAACTTATGGTGTATTTCAGGTTTCCATCAGATTATAATGAAAATTACATGGAGGGAAAGAGAACATGAAGATCAAGATATGATTGCCTTGAATGATCTAGGTACTGTAAGAGCCCTAAGAGATTGTGGACTACTTAAGTACTTCAATTTGTCGGGAATGAGGCAACAAATAGAACTCTTGGAGTTCTTAGTTCGAGCATGGGATCCGGCGATAGAGGCATTTCACATTAAAAATCAAGTTTTACCCATAACAGTTGAGGACGTGTATTTTCTCACAGGTTTGTCGAGGAGAGGTTTTCACATTTCTCTCACAGGGTCTACCGTTGGAGGAGAGACTGTGAGGGATTATGTTATGTAGTATTGCTATCTAGGGGTAGAACCTAGCAAATATGGAAAAATAAACATCCGGGATGTCAGGGATTTTCCTTTGAGAACCATCCTTTTCACGATTACTAAACTCGCTGGCACCGTTACACTACATATAGCAAACAGATCGTATATGAAATATGCGCTAGAGTGCTTGGAGCCAACAGTCTTCAACTGGTCTGAAGCTGTTCTATCTCAGATGAAGGAACAACTGAACAAAGAAAAGGGAGGAAGGACGAATTTTTTTAGTTATGGTTCAATCCTCATCTCCTTCGCTTTGGAACAGATTCCACTGATGTAGCCACAACATGTAACATTGGATATATCTAGTCTTAGAGATCCTCGAATGCAGAGATGGGTATAACTCATGGGTCGGCATGCAGGCCAATCGACCGTTGTATTCTCTACTACATTCTTCACCTGGTTCCGGCGACAAGTTGTCACCATCGATGAGTACGCATACGCAGGCGTCGAATTTCAAGGAGATCCAGATTTAGTATTATCAGAAGGCGCTCAGTGGGGTGCAATAGGTAAGAATGATTTGGCTATGTTTTTTGAATTTTCTAAGGTTTATAAAATGTTTTTGTGTTTTGATTTATTTCCAAGACTAAACTAAATGTTTGATGTAATGCATATATCGGTCATGTTCAAATAGTAGAGGAACCAGAGCGCGAAGTAGATGCACCAGCAAAGAGGGCTGTCGGGAGAGAAGTTCTTCAGGACCTTGATATGGCTGAGACTCTGGCTGAGCTTCAGCAACACATAGAGGGGTTGACCTTTGGGATTCCAGATTTCCGGATCGAAGAGCTTCCCATGTGACTGCAACGACACACTATTGGGGTTCCTAACCATTGGATGCGGTTGCTCCGTAGGATTGCTAGATCTATAGCATGTTACCATGAGCACTACTAGTTTACTTGTGACATTTTGCATACATTTTGAGGTTAGATGACCAATTTTTCTTGGGCACAAATTTTGTAAAAAACCTATAGCTATCTATTTATATGATTTCGAAGTTTTTCCTATGTTTAATGCGCAATCCTATTCAATGATGTGAATGTTTTCTTTACCTATGTCGCAAATGTCTGTCTAAAACTTGATTAACTAATGAATCAGTCAAAGTGTTCAAATTTCTAGAAATGTGTTGATATTGAACAAAATAAAAATTTCTTTCCAAAATTCGAACTCTTAGGAGAAATCTAATAAGTGTTGGATTTCTAACGGTATAAACACTAGTAAGTTGTAATACCACAAGTTGTGAGTCTAACCTTATGATTATGCAATTAATACCAAATGAAATGGCATCAGAGAGAAGTTAGATCAACGTGCTATACTCATCGATATTGTTCGTTGATCTACCAATACAAATCCCTTGAAAACTCACTAACTCACCATTCAGAGCGAAAATGGCCCACGCTGCAGAGGATAGATTCTGCGTACTACGAATAGCACTATCAGCATATCCAACAAATGGTTCCGAATATTCAGAAATCTGCGATGAAATGTAAAGCGGATTACTAACATCAAGAAAAATCTAAAAACAAATTAAGATAGTGAATGCAAATCAACAACATATATACAATATAATACAAAATATTACTATGCTCATGACTAAGCATAGTAACATTTCAAATACAACCCATTTCTAGGCCGTGCCAATTGAATCCCATCATAATCAACTAACTCATAGGCACACTTAGCAAGAACTCTTTTGACAATATAGGGGCCATGCCACAATTGCTCAAATTTCCCTGTACCTATTTCATCAGCTTCGTGATTGTAAAGAAGGACCAAGTCGCCCACTGAGTAGATGCAAGGCTGGACATTTTTGTCGTATTGCACCTTTATACATCTCTTATGCGCTACATTGGCCAATTGGGCTTCACGACGTGTTTCATCAAGATGGATGAGGTTAAGGAGAAGCGCTTCTTCTTCTGAGGTGTCAAGTAACAAGTCTATCACGATTTTTAATGATGATATTTCGCATTGGATTGGTGAGATAGCTTCCAGACCATACACCAATTGAAAATGAGTAAATCTGGTTGTGTTTCTCACCGAGGTTCGATACGCCCACAAGGCAGAGTACAGGATCAAGTGCCAGTTCCTTTTATGGACTCCTATCATTCGTTGAAGCATTCGTTTAAGAATTTTGTTAATAGCCTCAACTTGTCCATTTGATTATGGATAATAAGGAGTAGAATTATCATGTGACAATCCTAAATTGGTAGTCAATTCAAACATCAGATGGTTGCGAAAATATTTCCCATGATCTGTAACTATAGCTTGTGGGACCCCAAACCGTGCAATAACGTGGTTGAAGAAAAACAATGCAGTTGTTTGTCCTGTGTTATTAAATGTAGGCATCGCTTCGGCCCATTTGGTAAAATACTCAACTGTGACAATAATATAACCATGCCCCCTGGATGAAGGAGGGTTACAGGTCATGAAGTCAATACTCCATTTTGTAAATGGTCCAGTAGAGACAATAGGATGCATTGGCGCTGGCAGTTTGCGGATTTTACGATAAAAAATTTGGCATGCATGATAACTTCTGACTGCGAGGATGAAATCTCGAAAAATAGTAGGCCAAAAGTAACCATCGTGGAGTATATTCTACGCAGTATCATATCTAGATAAGTGTCCACCACAAGCCCCAACATGACAATCATTTAACACTTTTTCGGCCTCTTCATGAGTGAGGCACCTCCTTAAAATGGTATCAACACCACGACGATTAAGTGTATCGCCGACGAACAGATAATATTTGGCTTGGTATCGAATACGTTGTTGTTCAGAGTGAGAGGTATTAGGTCGAAAAGTTTGGGTTTGGAGATAAATGATGAAATCCCCATACCAAGGATCAGATGATCCGATCAGAAACAGAGACTCTTCTGGAATAGATGGTTCCGACGTAGTAGGAGTACTATCAGAGGGAAGGTCACAGAGAAGATCAACCAAAACTAAAGACTTCTTTGACTTGGATTTGATGAATTCCAAATCAAATTCCTGAAAAATGACAATCCATTTTGAATATTTCCCCCCCAGCAATTGACGTGATAAGATATAAGTCATGGGGGTTCCAATATAAAACTATTGTTGTTTTTCGGAGCCGGATATAATGGCGAAATCTTTGGACAAATTGAACAGCTGCCAAGGAAAGCTTTTCCACGTACGAGTACTTAACTTCCATATCATTGAGATTACAACTCAAATAATAGATCAGATGTTCAATTCCATCTTCTACTTGGACCAAAACCATAGCAATGGTCGTTTCAGCCGCGACGATATATAGGAAATAATCATTTTGATAATTAGGAGGATACATTAATAATGCTTGGACAAGATGGTCCTTGAAAGCATCAAAAGAAGCTTGCGCAACTTGGTCCCAATGGAAGGGAAACCCCTTTTTCAATAATCAAGTAAATCCTTTAGCCATTTTAGCATAGTTTGGAATGAACCTTGTCAGGAAGTTATCCTTTCCTTGAACTTTCTGTATCTGAAGTAAGTTTGATGGTGCAGGCAAATCAAGAATGGCCTGTACCTTCAATGGGTCTATTTGAATTCCTTCCTTTGAGACTATGAATCCAAGAAATTGACTAGAACCAACACAAAACACACATTTATGTGGATTGAGGCGTATCTTGTAGTGTCGGTAGAGTAAGAAAATGGCTCTCAAATGAATCGGGTGATCAGTTCGATTTCGTGAATGCACTGGTAAATCATCTAGATATGGTTGAAAAATGTGCTTGATGTTGTTGAAAGCATAACCCATTGCTCTCTGAAAAGTTACCCCAACATTATTTAAACCAAACGGAAGTTTCCTATATGCGAATGTGCCCCAGGGACAGATGAATGCTCTCTTATGTTGGTCATCTGGGCGGATATTGAGTTGATTGTAGCCATAAAATCCATCCATGAACGAGAATATTTCACATCCAGCACAATCGTCAATAATCTGGTCGATAAAGGGAGTAGGATATTTTTCTTTTGGACAAGCATGATTAACATCCCGATAATCGACGCACACTCTAATGGTTCCTTGTTTTTTCATAACAGGAACGATATTGGAAAGTCACTCAGTTAGCGGAACATGGTAAATGAAACCAACACACAAAATTTTTTCAACTTCTACTTTGATGGCAGCAGATTTCTTTGGATGAACAGGATGAAGCCATTGATGCACTGGTTTGACATCAGGATACATATTAATAGTGTGTTCAACTATACTAGTATCTATGCCTGGCATTTCCTCGTAAGACCAAGCGAATACGTCACAAAATTCACAAAAAAGAGAGTGATATGAATCAAGTTCTGATGGAGAACAAGATACATCGACATGAATATTTTCTACAATGCCAGGTTTGGTCGAAATATCGATAGAAATCATTTTTTCGATATTTGATAAATTTCGCTCAGAGTCAATTGCATTAATCGGTAAAGAATTTGAAAATAAAGTTTTGATGGATAGGTGATATAGTTCACTGAGATTGTTTTCTTCATAATCAGGAATATGGGAATGATGATGATAATATTCCCATGATTCTCCTTCTGACATCATAGCTTCCAAAATATTTTCATCTGTCAAAAACTTTGAGGAATATGGATCAGATGGAGTACCAAAATCTAAGGAATGATCAACCCAAACACTTGGCGACGCTTATTTCGGATTTTTCGCCCAAGCCAAATAGATTTATTACTATGCCAGCTCAATAGGGTTGGGCGGTAAAACATCATCCAACGTAGAAATTTCAGAATCACCCTTACTCTCCCTTAAGCCAGATAGAGTGGAAGAGATCATGTAGTAGGTCTCTATACTTGCAATTTCTGCCGATGTTGCAGGCAGCAGTAATGCAAAGGTACCCATAAGAGTGGAATCCTTTAAGAGTCCTACACCAATGTTTTGAATTTCTAGTTGGGGTAAGTGAACAAATGGAACGCTTCCAGTTACCTATGAAGCAGAGGCAAAAAAGGATAATTGATTAATGATTTTGATTGTACCTTTATGTGGAAAGGAAATCATTCTAAAATATGTAGAAAAAATGGCAGTCATTGCATATACCCATGGTATTCCAAGTAAAATATTATAGTCAAGGGGTCCGTCAACAACCTCGACATCAATATTCACCATTTCCCCCCCTAATTCAACATGCAGGTTATTGATAATACCACAAGGTTTATATGTACGTCCATCAAAATCCTTCAACATCGTTGATGATTGTGATAATCGTGGCGAGGAAAGTGACTTCCAACAGTTTAGAGACATAATGCACATAGATTATCCCTCATCAACAATAGTTTGGCGAACAAGGTGATTGAGAACATTTACTTGTATGGAGAATGCCAACTCTGTAAGTAATTGCGACACATAGCCCGTATGATTAAAGACGACAAGATTAGAATCAGTCGCATCAATTCCACTAATGGCCGAAAATAAACCCTGCTTCTGGGAGGGAAAATTTTGTAATACCTCAAGAGCAGACATAGCTGAAGGGGATTGAGCCAAATCTTCAACTATATTATAATTTTTTGCAGCTCTTGCTCGAGGATTATATGTTGATTTATGAATTACTCCCTTTGGTGGCTTAATTGTCAATTCAGGAATAACAGTAGGTGGTACTGATTTAGTTGATGGATTCGTTGTCGAGGTAGTAGGTTGATCAATAACCGGACTACCATAGTCTTTATTCCGAGTCGAAACCAAAATATATTGTGAAGGTTTTGTGGTGGATAACATTAACACTTGGGAACTAGGAGCTGGATCTGTAGCAACCAAATTAGTGTCCGGATTCAGAAATGGGTCTGTCAACACAACTGATGCATGTGAAGTCTTGATGATTTTTGAGACTTTAGCACGGTGAGGACAATCCCTAACAAAGTGTTCCTCATTATAGATTATGCATGGATAACGAGGTTTCTGTGGTCCGGATGGTTGATCAGATGATCTTTCCTGCGGGTTAGAAGTTTGCTTTTTCTTTGATTTCCCCTTTTTCTTACTTCCTGGTTGCTTGTCACTTTTGCCTTTGTCAAATGACACGAAATTAATTTCAGAAGTAGGAGCAAGATTAGATGTAGTAGCGTGGTGTGTGTTTGTAGTGCCTATGAAACCGTCTCTGGCACGAGAGTCCTTTATTTGAGGAGGAACATTGAAATTAGATCTCAGCGCATTAGGAATTTTTTCATAGAGCGTGCCAGACTGAGTGTAAATCAAGTCTAAATATTGGGCACGAGAGATAACTTGCTCTTATGTGACGATGCCACCCTTAGCCACATCCTCAGTTATAAATTGTAATAGGGACTTAATGAACCATTTAGCAAGGAGATAATCGGGAAAAAATGACTTAACCATTCATCGACAGCGACGCCACTCATGAATATGATCAGAAATGTGAGTAGCATTAGTCTGTTTGAAGTTGGTCAAGAGTTTCGTTCCAGTTTCGTATTTGATCAGTAACTGGAAATGGGTCAAAAAGGCAGTAGCTAAGGTAGTGAAATTGTCAAAAGAAGCTCTAGGTAACTCAATGTACCATTTAGCAGCCGGACCTGTATATGTACGCTAGAAAAGACGTAGTCGAACATAATCATCATTTAGGGAATTTGATGAACACCATAAATGATAATTCATGACATGAGTCAACAGATCTTCTCCAGGGTTTCCATTTAATTTTGGAATGTCGGAGGGTGATTTATGAGGTATCAGCGGCCACCAAGGAGCATAATTTATATGATCATTGGTTAATTGGTTTAAATCTGGTAATTCCGAGGTTGCAACAAAAGGCAACTGTCTATTAAGGTCTGGTTGAGCATAACTAAGGTAAGAGGGAATTGCTTGGGCAACAGGTCTTTGAGCACCATCATACGGAATCTGCTGCTGGTAACCCAAATAGGGGTTGTTTTGCATAGCAAATGCTTGAGAATTCTATTGACCAAAACCTGGATATGATACTTGTTGAAATGAATTTTGAGGCATTTTAACCTATGGCTGCCAAGGGGTCTATCCACCAATGTTATAACCCAAATTAGTATAAGTTGGATTCGGTTGATATGTATAACCAGGTTGCGTTTGTGACATCCCATAAAATGGTACACCATCTTGTGAATAAATGATTCTTGATATAGGTTGTTGTAAATTAGCCAAAGGATTTTGAGTCCGTGGACCCAACATTTGATGATACTGAGTTAAAGAACCTGCTTGATAAGGTTGATGTACAATATTTTTATTCTGTAACAGGGGTATAGATGTATTAAAAAGTGGTAATGAAGTGGGTGTAACAGGTTGAATTGGTTGATACGAGTGTACAACCGTTTGTTGTTGGATAGGCAGAGTGGGCTGCCATTGACAAACATTTATGTCAACATTAGTTTGACCAAAAAGTGATTGAATACTGTCATATTGGGTGACCAAAGTTTGCCCCCCAGCATAAGGAGGATAATAAGACGAAAAATATTGTTCCTTGAATGATAGGAGTCTAGTCGATATGGTATTTAAAGGAATTGTCCCAAAAGGACTGACTTGATATTTCCTTGATGATGTATGTAATGAATCAAGTTGTTCAGTACTAACGATAGGACTACCAGTTAAAACACCAGATGATGACATTGGAAAAGACCATGAACATGAAGATAAACCAGAGAAAGTTCCAGATAATGATTTGTAACTTGTTGGGACCGAAGGGCCACCATGAAAATATGACTCTGGTGAGGTTGTGAGCATCAACGGAGTAGCAAGGGTAGAAGTTGACGTAATTGAAACAACAGATCCAACTGAAGATGTTGGTTCATACATGGTTGTTTGACCAAATGTATACCCTCAGAAATCGATGGGAGATTGAATGGAAATAGGATCAACAAAAGTAGATGGAAACGATTGAGGAAAATACTGGTACAAGTAAACATCCTCCCTAAAATGGGTTGGATTTAAAGGTGTATTTTCTTTTGGGATTTCTTCAATCGCAATCAAACTAGGAGGGAGAACTTCACCGTCATGTCGAAAATATATTTTAGATGGTTGACTGTGTGATATAGGAGTTTCAATAGCTACAAAACTTTGTGGGATGACCAAGGTAGGAATAACCTCCGGTTGTTCGACTTCAGGATTCAGATGTTCTGGCAAAGAAGAGACAGGATCTGGATCAATTTGTGATTGAACAACATCGGGTCCAGGAGGTATGGTCTCAGCGATTGAATGGATTGTGACCACGGGTAGCCGTGAAGACTCCGTTTCGACAACAGTAGACGAACTGAGATGTGTGGAAACAATTTGAGCTAACTCTGGGTTAAAAGATGATGTTTCGCCAGAGGTATGAATTGTACTTGATTTGGCAGATCGTGATTGCCTTCGCCTACCATAAGTAACTTCCAGTGGTAAAGGTGGTTTTAAAGCTAATCTACGCGAACGAAGAGGGATAGGATTTTGTTCTTCCACGATTACTGATTTATTTTATCCAAAAAAAAAATAAACAAAAAGAGGGTAATGCTAGGAAAAAGGGTTTACCAAGAAACTGTGAACTGCATAATACCTCCTGGCGAACCAATAAGTACGGGCAGGTAATCTCCCCGAATGCTGTGTTTGGTGTATCACAATTTCAAGGCGGCCGAATTTGTTCACTATGGATGGATAGCACCTAAAAGTTGTCCTCCCAAATATACCCAAAGGTACGTGGAGGCCCAAGTCTGTATTAGCGCTGTCTGATGCGAAACTGAACAGTGAGAGCACCCCTTTATACTTATCATACTGTAACACCGCCCGATATACCCGAAAGTACATGGACGAGCTACGATATAATTACATACATGGAGTGAGGTATCACACTCGGAATGTATCACAGACAAGTTAAAGACAACTGCTATGTTTTATGACGCCAGAACACATCTCTAGCCTAGACCTTCTAAATGTTATCGTTATGGTTCCAAAGCGTTGTTAAGTAAATTGAGATTAATTTTATGTTGATCTTGCTTAAAAATTTTCCTTTCAAAGGTTCACCGTGATGATGTGTATGAAATTCATAAAATGCAAGATAAGAATGATAAAAAATCTTTCACTTTCAGCTTTTTCAATGAAGAACCTAGCTACTAAGGGAAGAGAGCAAATAATTTGAGAGCAAACAAATCAATGAATCTCAAAGTAAATGAAGATTTCCTAATGTTCCTTTTTCAAAACACACATTATTCTACATGCAAATAAAAGTTTTTATTTTAATTTTCCTTAATGTTATGAATGCAGAAAAGAAACTAGGTGCACTAAATCAATAATTCAAATGCTCTTTACTTTCGAGAAACGAAGAATACAAACAACAATTTCTCTTTTGAAGGAAAGATGAGGATTTCAACAACAATTTCTCCTACCAAGAAAATGAAGATTTTACGACAATTTCCTATTTCGAAAGCAAATGATTCTTAATGAGACCATAAAAATTACTTTGAAATCAACTTGTCAATGATAAAGAAAAACTTTTTTAAAACAACATTGAACAAATTTTCAGTCAAAGGAGAAGAAGTATATAGAGTCATTGGTGAATTGAGGATCAAAATTTTCAGAACACAACAACAAACAAAACTGAAGCAAATTGAAAAGTAAAATTCAAGGGAATTTGGGTACTTTAGGGAGTCAACGTAGTCTCCAAGGGGAGACAATGCTCTGCAACGCAGGCTAGGAAGGGCGACAATGCTCTCCAATGCACTGTGTCCAGTATAAGGGTGCATTGGGCGCAGTATACAAAGAAAAATACTAATTTTTAACTCACTGTCTTTTCAAATTAAGCTCTGAAAAGGTTTAATCTTTATGTGTAACAACTACTGGGTGGATAAACAAAGAAAATCAGAGGCTTAAACACCTAGATCTAAGAGAAATGTTCTCCAGTGGAGTCACCAATTTGTTCAGCCAGATTTGTGAATTATGGATAAATCACACTTCCCTAGATAGGTGCTAGTCTAGAAAAACAGGTGAAATACTATACGACTACTTCTCCTAACTCAGAAAAGATACACAGAGAGGATTGGAGGCTTACTTGTTCAGTCGCTTCCAAATGGCTCCTTCTGTCGCTTCTGTTGCAAATTCAAATTCAAGTGGTTTGGGCTGAATGCTTCCTACAAGAAAGAACACTGAAACAGAAGAATATGCAATAATATAGATATCTATTCAAGCTAGTTAGCTAAATAAGTAAAGCATAAACCATACACATCAAATAAGATCTTGCAATATGGAAAATCAAAGCCAATACAGCTGCATATAGGGAAAAATAAGCTGTATTCTTTATTGATGATAGAAGGAGAGGTTACAACCAAATGATTGATTTGAAGTGACCTTTCCAGCAACAATCCTTAGCCCCATCACAGTATAAATCTCTCCAGCAGTAGCTACACAAATCTAGCTCTCAATTGAAAATTCTCCAGCATTTCTCTACTCAAATTATTCCTCCTCAAGCACTTATATCTGTGCTCAATTTATAGATGAACTGCAGGTTTTTTTGCAATCAATGACTTTCCAATAATAGGCAAGACATGTTTCTAGTCATGTAGATGTCAAATGGACACTTGTATCCGAAGCTTGACACATGTGAACTCTTCTAGAAGGCACTGGCCAAGTGGAGATTCTGGAACAATGAGAATTTCACTCCCAATGTGACCAACGCACCTGTGAATGTCAGGAAGTGCTTTGTAGAGCAGCCTTGCATGGGGCTACCTACATATACAATGCACTTAGGCCCCTTAGAGCCCGTGTTGGTGAGCTCTCATATGTTATATAATAAGCTTCAAACCTTGGAAACCTTTGCTTGATGAAAGTCTTTCTTGATTTGTCTTGTTTCTTGTCTTAGGGCATATAGAAACTAAAATGATAGGGAATGATAGATCCTTGATCATTGGTCCTGGAGATGATGTCCAGTTAACCAGGTCATTGGGAATGGTACCCAAATTGACCTATAACAATGGATTTAGGCATGAGGTTGTGGGATGCTCCAGAATCAAGCATTACATTATGAAGAATAAAATCATGGATCTTGAGGCTTAAATAAAAGGGAGGAACTTCACTATCTTCTGATTTGCCATCAACAATAGGTCCAAAAAGAAGCTCAGGATGATCATCACTCAAGTTAATCATATCATATGTTTGATCAAATCTAAGCAACTTAGCAACTTGAAACTTGTACTGATAATTTTTTATCATCTCAGTCAGAGGAATAGAGACCTTCAATTTAGAAATTTCATTTTCAAGGGATAAAAGAGCATGATGCTTATCTACCTCTTTCAGTGATGTGTCTTTCTTTTCAGGCGATTCTTTAAATGAAAAATATTTCTTCTGTCGTCGTTATTTAACTTCTTGATATTTTCTTTGATTGTTGGTGGATGTTTCATTAGCTCTGGAAGAGGTAGAAATGAAAGGTGCCTTTTATTTGCTTCTGTTTGGAGTAGCAAATTCTTTTTGCTGAGTATTGGTTTGAGAATTCTGCTTCTTTTGATTGGCAATTAGAGGAACACTTCTACTCCTCAAACCATACTGCCTTTGAAATTGGGTGAGGGAATTTTGATATCCTCTATGATAATCTTCAGTTCACATTAATTTTTCATTTGACATGACATATTTTTTGACTTCTGATGCAAAAATTTCTGCAGAATATTGATCTTCTTCAGTGAGGAAGAAATTTTTCTAATTTTCCTCCAACAAATGGTTTTCCCCAGAAATTTCTTCTTCATAATCTTCATTAGGGCCTTTAGTATAATTCAGCTGGAATGGTGTCCAAACTTGATGTTGACTTTTTGGATATTGACAGCTCTGTTCCCTTTGTTTGATCTTGTATTGGGGTTGCTGATTTTGGCCCCTGAAATTGGGATTTCTTATAGAAGGTTCAACTTGTCGATCAACACTGGACATCTTATTATTGAACCTCAGAATTGTCCTTTCTCTGACATCCTTCCTCATAAATTTTCCTTACCTTTTCATAAATCCATAAACTCCAATCAATGATAAATGACATGTTTTATCTCAGAGAATGAATCTGAATGATCTCTATGTTAAATTTTGATGTTGTTATTTGAATGGATTTTTGTAACTCATCTACAAAACACATCCTATTCTGCAACTAATTGTTGTTTCCATAGCTACTTTTATGGTTTAATAGGTTACGAGGAGTGAATAAAGGAATGAGTCACATGGGCATCTTCTAAATGATCCACATATGGATCTTGTCCTATCCACCTGGTCAAATTCAACAGAAAAAGGTGCCTATGCTTGTGGTCAAAGTACAGTAAGAGGATGTGATCCGAGAATGAAGAACTCTTGATTTGATCTGAGGTAGAAAATCAAGAGTTAACCATTTAGATTTTGCTTCTATGTTTCAGTTGTAATTGCCATCTTTAGGTTGAATTAGCTCCTAACAGTTACATTTAATTTTGTTTAAATACTGGTTGTTTGAAGACCGAAGAATGTCTTAATTTTGTGAACGCCGTGTATGATTTGAGACTCTGTCATTTTTAATAATACAAAGACTGTTTTCGTGGTTCCTGTTGGTGTCCCATGTTTTGATAGTTTGGAAAATCAAAAGACAAGGCAACATCAGAACCAATCTTTAGAGTTCCAGGATCTAGTCCTCCTGTTCTCAGAGAGGGATCTCTCAAATGTTTATTTTGCAAAGGTTTATCTTGTGTGCTTTGAGTATGGATTTTAGACTAGTTATTAAGTGCAGGTGTTTGTTTGTTTTTTTGTTTGGTTGGAATGATACAGTAGAACATGAAAGGCCTAGGAAAGATATATAGGACAAAGAAATATCTGGTTCATTGGGCAATGGAGTCAAGAAAAGGTCATAACAAACTCATCAATGGATATGGGATATCAAATGGAAAATCTAACTTGGCCACATGATCCTTTTGTTTTTGGAATGAGATGAACATTAATGATTTGGAAAGAGAGGTTTAATTCTCAACAAAGGGAATTCAAAAGCATAATTTGAACAATAAAGAGCTCTTTGATAGACAGGGCTAACCATAAATTCCACAAATCATACTTTTAAGCAAATAATGATTTCAAAACAACTTTTAAAATGAAATCAAAGATTCAGGGAACGCCCTATTTCCTCAAAGATTTTATTTTAAATGACTTAGAAAACATAAAAGATTCACTGATAATTACAGTCATAGAAGAGGGAACACCTAAAAACATCTATGATCATAATTATAACGACCTTTAAGCCAACTGTTCAAGTGAGGACAAAGGGAAAGATCGAAACAGACCTCTTTGATTCACTGTAAGTAAAGAACTTCAAAGGGAGACTTCAATAACAGTTTTTTAAGTGGCAGCAGACAAGCAGGGAGAACCATAAATCATGCTGAAACCAACTGTTCAAACTATTAAGGAAAGAAACAAGCATGAAGATTAAAGAGAGAGATTAAAGACTCTAAAATACTTCAGCAGAAGAAAACATGAAACAGTGAAGGATGAACAGGTCTAACGTGCTTCCAGGAGTCATTTCTTAGCCTAATACTTTCTATCCTACTGTATTAAGAAATTTTGGAACATAATGAAAATAGGAGAAAACAATAAATAGTTCAGAATACTTCACCAACAGCCAAGCTCATGGATCCAATGATAGAGCCTTCTTAGTAACAAGCATGCAACAACATCATCAGGGCTTCCAAGACTTCAATTTGTTCTTCAACTTCAACAGACTATGTATTTATTTCAGAGAGTTTCAATATTACAACTAGTGATCAAACAACAACCAACCAACCAACGCCTCACTCATCTTCTACATAAGTACATATAGAAGAATGAGGAGGTGAGATCTGATAAAAGATCTCTAATTACAATTAATACAGAGGCTTCTTGGCCTTTGGGGGGCTCAATGAAGAAACTTACATGGGTTTACTCTGTATTAAATGTTTTACATAAAGATTTAAGCTCGGTGGGAGCTTTTGTTGACCTTTGAGGCTCTGTGTGGCGTCAAAGTAACTCTGCAGATGTTTTGTCATTAAGTTCCTTGGCAGAATCTACTCTTTGGTTGTGTTTTGAGACAAATATCTAATCCTGATCAATAAATTCGGCTTCTGATTGAATACTTTGAGCAACAGGTGGCATTTCAGCAGCTGGGAGGAATCAATTTTCCTCAGATGTGGCAGTGGAGGCTTTCCTGTTGATAAAAACCCTTAATATTGTCTTTAAACTGTATTTTAATTGGGGATTAGGCTTTTAATAATCATTTTTAGCCGTGATCCCTGCAAAATCTATCTTTAATCCTCTGTTTTGATAAATTTTGGTCTTCGACACTGATATTCTTCGATTTTCAATTGTCTTGCTGTGTTTGTTGGTGTGCAGGGCTGCGCAGGGTTGATATGGCATCAATGCCTCATGAAACACCGATGAAATGTGATTTTTAGATCCTGTGAATGATTTTTGTATAACAAACCGAAGGTGGGAGGATCATCATCCTCTACCTTCGAATTTTCTTCACACATAGGGGAAAATCCCTTTGAACCCTGCAAAATACGAAAAAGATTAGAAAATCCTGCATTTATAGGTTATATTGCTTTAGAGGACATGTGGGGGGAGCGTGGCCATTGGATGGCATCATCTAACGGTTAGGATTGATTGGGAGAAATCATAGAGAGGCGGAAGAAATGTTTAAATCATAACCGTCGATCACGCAGAGATCGACGGTCGGGAGCGGAAACGGAAAGTCAAAGCAGAAGACGTTGACTGGGCGATCGAATCAGGGTGATGGAATATGGGCCGTCGAACTGTAGATCAGATCGACGACGGAAATTAATTGGATGCCGCGCCGTAGCCCGGTTAACCGTCGGGCATCTTCGGTGAGCGATAGCCGTTGGATGGCCCACCCCAGATTGGACAGTGTACAACGATATCGTGCGGGGTCCACGTTCGAACGTTAACGTGAGATGTATGGCAGTTTTATGAACAGTGCCCAGGCCACGCGTCAACTGATGAGTGGAATTGCCGGCGATCGCGAAAAAACCACCTTCGCCCAAAGGCGGTGCGATGAATACCACGCGGTTTTTGGAATGGGTTAGTGGATGGCGGGGAGCATCGAGGGGACGGACTCCGCTCCGTCAATCTACAGATCAGATCGACGGTGGAGATTGATTTGAATTTGAACCGGCAGAAATTTAATAAAATAATAAAACCGACAATTTTTAATATAAACCAAGGTTTAAAATATTATTTACGAAACAGCTTGGCGCTCGACTATGGGACCGAAGGTTATATGAAGGGTGAAATGACCGGGGGTTTATGGAGGAAGGGGCTTAAGACTTAGCCCGAGGGGGCTTAAGTCCCCACCATAAAAAATATGATTTTTATGGTTTTTGAATGATTTTCAAAGGGTTAGAGGGGTTCGGATAAGGCAAAGAAGGAATCTTTAAACCTTATAAAAGGGATTTTGATGAAGGAGAATGGGAAAAACATGAAAATGATGGATTTTCATGGGAAATAGAGGGATAGAAAATGAGGTTAGCTTTGGAAAAGGGGAAAATGGGGAAAAGGGTCTTGCAGTAGTATTCTTTCTTGGGAATCAGCAGGATTTTTGAGTTCTGAAGGGAAACAACAGTGATGATTATCCAAAGGATAGGATATTATCAAAAGACTTTAAGCATCAGCAATTTTAGCAATGAAATTGTTTCTTGAAGGCTATCCAACATCATTTAGCCACCACCTGATATGATATAATTTATGGGTGGCTAATAGTGGCTCCACTTGGGGATGGTGCCTTTTTGAAGGCATCAAGAATTTCAGATTTGCATTCTCTGGGAGGCTGATCAGTTGCCTCCTCCATTGGGTTGCCTTCCTTTCTGTGGATGATCTTCTTTTGTTCTGAAACATATTAGCATTCATGGATCAATAATGGAACTTCATCAATACAACCTGTCTACCTACCCAATCCTACTGATCTAACTTTTTTTCTTCTTTAGAGTGCACTTGGATTGGAAAACACTTTTCACAACATTTTATTCTTTTGAAAGCATACAAATAATCTAATTCTACTCCTTATTTCTCCCTGAACTCAGATTAAACAGTTGAGTTCAGATGTTTCTCTACCTATTCTATTATCTGTTGGGATTAAACTGTCCAACAGACTTTTATTCTCTAAATTCTACAACAGAAATTGAAATGCATTCAAGTTAGGATTGAATATATTAACTTGATGCTGGTCTATGGCATAAAAGACAAGCTGCACATAGACATTTATTTTGCACAAAATTTAAAACAAAAATGGAAGGCTTGAGATCTGAAATTTGAAAACATGTTGGAAATGTTTTCATTGATGGAAAAGGAATTGACAAAGAAGGAGCATCTGAAACAGTAACTATGAAAAGAGAAAAGAAAAGTAGCAGCAGAAGAAGAGTGCATAATTGAAGCAAAACTGTCCAGGAATTGTCTAGAGACAGAGTAGGAGAAAAAGGCCATCAAATAGAAAAGAATAAGTGAATGCTCTAGTAAATGGTAATTCATGTGTGAACATATGTATGCATCCTGATGGAATCCGTGATAAGTAAGAAACCCTGTGAGGGGATTAATGGTGCTCTGTATGTTGTTCGAGGAACCGATGTTAATACGGTCGACAGTGTATCCAAACTGGTAGACAATGGAGTTATATATATTCGTTGAATATATGATATGAACAAAGATATGGTTTTAAACTCCACATGGAAGGGTCTACGCTATTAGTAAGGAGCTGACTGGCTTTCATGGAGAAAGGAACGAGGAGTGAGGGCAAATCAATTATAACGCGGAAGAACTAAAACAGAGTATTTAGCATTGAACTCTCGGTGGAACACGGACTAACCCTTTGGAATCATGAACATAACCTACAAGGAAAGAGGTGGAACATAACAAAAGGAAGCACGACGGAACCCTATGTGGAAGAGCGGAACCTTGACCAAGTGAATAGTGAAGGCGGTTTCCGAGTTTCATCGCACCACCTTTCGGTGATAGGTGGTATTTCCTGGTTGGGGAGCGATTCCATAGAAACGTTGACACGTAGCAAAGGTGGACCCACTAAAATTGCTATCAAAGCGCTCCATCGCACGTTAATGTTCGACCAAAGAAGCCGAGCGATATTATTGAACACCGTTGATCTGGGAAGGGGTCATCGGACGGTGTTCATTTGCTATAGATGCGCGAAGATTACCCAAGGTACGGCGCGCCATCGCGCGTTATCATCCATGCATCATCAACGAACGATATCCATCGGATCATCTGAAGCCGAGCAATGTGCTCTCTGCCGTCGGATGGAAACGATCGTTAGCGATGGGCCCCATTTTTTTAAATTATATTGATTGGGACTTTTCAAATTAACGTTTGCGGGTTTAACCAAGGATTACTCAAATTAAATTATGACGAAAAGTGATTGGAGCTTCATTTGAATGTTATTCCAAAGTTGGTGGAACGAATAAACCTGGGGTTGACTTATGAAGGTCATTTCTAAAAGAGAAATTTGGATTAATATCTCAATCACACATTGAGATATTAAAAAAAAAAAAAAAACCTTAAGATTAATTAATTAATAAACCAAGGAAATAAAACAATGAGAAATTGTTTGGGGGCTTGGGTAGACCCCGCTGGATTATCTAATTGATCCCGTCTAGGAATACCATCAACGGTTGGGTGGTATTGACTCATGGTATTAATAAAGAAAAACTATATAAGGAAGAGAGGATTATTGTATGAGGTGTGCATGCATAAGGGTTGTTAAGGAATAAATCTCTTTAAGAGATATCTGTATGATTGAATTCTGAAAACGATGAATCTATGATGTACCTATGGAGTTGATGAAGAAATTAAAGTGGATCTGAGGGTTGAAGTCTTCTGCATGAAAGTAGGAGCTTTCTGCCAGTACAAGCTGGTGTCAATATCAGGGGGTTGGAGCTCCCTTCTAGTAGTAACTATAGAATGAGAGAAGGTTGTAGCTTTCTGCAGGTGGGTGCCTGCGTGCTGGTATGAGTCTGCGCCAGCAAAAAAATTGTAAGAATTTTTCTTTATAATAAATATTGAAGACAAAGACTACAACAGCGGTGGTTTTCTCCCGAATTTGGGTTTCCCCCTTAAATACTGGTGTTCATGTGTGTAATGGTTGATGCTGTTATTACCGCTCATGCTTACTGCTTACTAACATCTGATGAATGAATGATGCAATAATCTAAGTAAAGAATTAAATGCATAAAAAGTAAAATGTTTTCCAGTAAGCTCTAAATACTGATTCACCCCCCCCCTCTCAGTATTTTTCCCAACAATTGGTTTCAGAGCAGGTCCTTCTGAAAAGCTTAGCCGCTAGAAGGAAGATCAATCAAGATGAGCAATCAAGATGGAATAACATCTATCAGGCCTCCGCTCTTCAACGGAAACAATTTAATCTTTTGGAAAACAAGGATGAGATTCTTTCTTTAGTCTCTAGGTGCAGATGTATGGGCTATTGTTGAAGTAGGATATCAATATCCAACCGCAGTACCAACAGATCCAATGGAAACAAAGAATTATGAAACAAATGCAAAGGCGGTTAATTCTCTATTGGGAAGTCTAACTGAATTAGAATTTGTCAAAGTCATGCAGTTGAATACAACAAAGGCAATATGGGACAAAATCATTCTAAGCTATGAAGGTGATGCAAAGGTAAAAAGTGCTAAACTCCAAACTCTCAGAATTCAATATGAGAACCTAAAAATACATAATGAGGAGAGCATTGCTAATTTCTTTTTACGACTTGATGATATTGTAAATCGTATGAGAAATCTGGGAGAAACAATAACCGAATCTACTTTGGTTGAGAAAGTTTTAAGATCACTAACGACAAAATTTGAGTCAAAAGTGTCTGCTCTTGAAGAAAAGAAAGATCTTCAAAATCTTACTGTGGTGCAACTTCATGGCATACTAACTGCATATGAAATGAGAAGAGGAGGAACATCTGAAGTCAAGGAAGCCATCTTTAGAGCTTCTACAAAAGAAAAAGAAGTACAAGAGACAGAAGGATCAGGGTATATCTCAGAAGAAGATGAGGTAAATTTTGTAAAAAAACTCCAACTTGGTACAGGACGGTTCAGAGGTAAGCTTCCTTTCAAATGTTTTTCTTGTGGAAGAGTTGGTCATTATGCTGCTAAGTGTCCTCACAAAGAAACACATGAAAAAGTAAAGAAAGTAGCAAGAAGGAATAAGAATCGGTTTAGCACTAGAAAAATTTACTATACTCATGAAGACAGTGATGGGTTATCAGACAGTGAGGAAGAATGTAAACAAGATCTTAGACTTCTTATGGCATTTGAAAAGGAGTCTAGAGAAGAAAAGGATATTTTTATGGATGCTTTAGAGGACAATGATTTTCTTGATGAAATCAATCAACTCAGAATATTCTTAGAAGAAATTGAAATATCCATAGAAACTCTGAAAAACTAGCTTCAAGAAAAGGAGAAACATAATGAGAAATTAGAATGTGAAATAGTAAGTCTAAGAAAAGAAATTGAGAAAGTAAACACTTTGAATCTTAGATTTGCTAAAGGATTTGAAACCTTAGATGAGATTATCAAGGTACAATGTTCTCCTCTTCTAAAGACAGGTCTTGGATATATCGGAGAATCTTCTCAGGCTTTAGCACCAAATTATCTAAAAGCAACTACAACCAGTACACAACATTCTGCCACTCAGCAAGGGAATAAAGAATATTTACAGGTAAATCATGACCATCTCAATTCAAAAAACACTAACAGGAGTACCTTTCAAAGAAACACCAATCAACAGGTAAATTCAAGTACAAGATTTCATGATCACAAAAATTTCTTCTTCAATGGACAATGTTTCTCATACCGAAGCAATTTTGGTCATAAAGTCGTTCAATGTGCTGCATATAAAACCATCATGACAAGAGAAGCAAGAAATAAAAGGATCGACATTGGAACAAAGAAGAATACATATAACAACTTCTATCCTCTTCAAAATGAAGTTGAATGTGATTATTGCAATAACTTTGGCCATGAAGAATCTGAATGTAGGAGCAAAGTCCAGCCAAAAGAGCATCTTCCTTCAAGCTCCAAAGTATGGAAAAAGAAGCAATTACAAGTTGAAAATTGTGGCATAGCTTTATTTGCAGAAGGAGAAGAAAATAAATGGTACATTTATAGTGGATGCTCAAAACACATGACAAGTGACAAAAACAAACTTCTTGCATATAGCGCTCTAGAAAAGGAAAAGAATGTTACATTTCGAAATGATACTCCTGTTGTCATTAAGGGTAAAGGATCTGTTTTTCTAAAAGAAAAGGTGAAAGCTAATAATTTCATGTATGTGGATGGATTAAAACATAACCTGTTAAGCGTGAGTCAAATGTGTGATCAAGGAAATGAAGTTGTCTTTAGTTCAAAAGAATTTGTGGTGCGTGATCTTGATACAGGTAAAAAAATTATAAAAGGAAACAGAAATCCAAGCAACCTGTATGTATTGAAGAACTGCAATGAACAATGTCACTTGAGTAAATCTTCAGAAAACTAGCTATGGCATAGAAGGTTGGGGCATCTGAGCTTCTCTCAAGTCAACAAATCAAGCTGACTCAAAGAAGTTTGTGATCTTCCAAATATTTCTCTACCTGAAAGTATCATATGCAAATCTTGCCAATTCAGTAAGCAAACCAGAGTGCAATTTAATGCCAAGGAAGGATCATCAAGTAAGCCTCTTGAACTCATTCATACTGACATATGTGGAACTATGAAGAAAAATTCACCACGTGGTAAACAATACTATATCTTATTTATTGATGATTTCTCTAGAATGTGTTGGATTGGGTTGCTTAAACACAAAGATGAAGCATTTGAGAAATTTCAGATCTTCAAAGCACTAGTTGAGAATGAATTAGATCTAAAAATCAATTGTCTTAGATCTGATCGAGGAGGAGAATATACATCAGATGAATTCCTTGAATTTTGTGAACAACATGGCATAAAAAGACAGTTTTCTGTAGCTGGCACTACAGAAAGAATGAATAGAACAGTTCAACAAATGGCTAGAGCTATGCTTGATGATTTCGAAACACCTGACACATTTTGGGGAGAAGCAACACATACAGCAGTAAACATTCTCAATAAGGCACATGTTCGTGTAAATAGTGATAAAACTCCATATGAACTGTGGTATGGTAATCCTCCCACTGTAAAGCATTTTAGAATTTTTGGAAGCAAATGCTTTATCAAAAATAATGATGAAAAGCTTGGAAAGTTTGAACCCAGAGCAGATGAAGGAATACTTCTTGGTTACTCCTCTAGGAGTAGAGCATATAAATGTTACAATAAAAGACTTCGGAAGATTTTTGAATGTATTGATGTTGTTATTGATGAGTCTCCTGCAGCTCCAAAAGAAGAAAAAAAAACAACAGATGAAGACGATGATGACATATATCCTTCTACATCAAATAGAAATGATATAGACAGTGAACCCAATGAAGAACCTGAAGATGATTTATCTGAAAAAGCTCCATCCAGATATGTTCAAAAGAATCATCCAGAATCTCAAATTTTGGGAGATAAGGGATCAGGTGTACAAATAAGAAGGACTCTTGTGGGATCTTCTAGCTATCTGGCATTTCTATCCACTATTGAACCACACAATGTCAATCAAGCTAGCAAAGATGAATGTTGGATTCAAGCCATGAATGAAGAGCTTGATCAAATTGAAAAGAATCACACTTGGGAATTAGTACCAAGACCTCATGACAAAAATTTCATTGGAACTAAATGGATATTCAAAAAAAATTTAAATGAGAATGGGGATGTTATAAGAAATAAAGCTAGACTTGTCTGCAAGGGGTATGCTCAACAAGAAGGTATAGACTTTGAAGAAACTTTTTCTCCTGTAGCTAGACTTGAAGCCATAAGAATGTTTCTTGCTTTTTCAAGCTTCCAACAAATCAAATTTTATCAAATGGATGTTAAATCTGTTTTTCTCAATGGTGATCTAGAAGAAGAAGTTTATATAGAACAACCAGAAGGATTCATTTTGGGAAATGATGAAAAAATTGTTTGTAGACTTAAAAAGGCTCTATATGGTCTCAAACAAGCTCCAAGGGCATGGTACTATTGTCTTGACAAATATCTTCATCAAGAAGGATTTTCAAAGGGGTCAGCTGATAACAACTTATACACAAAAATTGAAAATGATAAACTATTGATTGTGGTTGTATATGTTGATGATATCATTTTTGGAAGTAATGAAGAGTCTATGAGTCAGAAATTTTCTTCTGATATGCAGAAAGAATTTGAAATGTCTTTACTTGGGGAACTAACAGTCTTTCTTGGATTACAAGTGAAACAAGCAACATATGGCATATTTTTATCACAAGCAAAATATCTTAAGCAAATCTTGAAGAAGTATGGCTTGGAAGAATGCAAACCTGTAAGCACACCAATGATAACCGGATGTAATCTCAGTTCTAATGATGATTCCCCTACGGTGAATCAACCAGAATACAGATCTATGATAGGAAGTCTACTTTATCTCACTGGGACTAGACCAGACATTATGCATGCAGTTGGGATTGTGGGACGATTCCAAGCTAATCCAAAAGAGTCTTACCTTCAGGCTGTCAAAAGAATATTCAAATATCTGCAAGGAACTCAAGACTTTGGACTATGGTATCCAAAGGATGTTGATCTTACCCTTCATGCTTACATTGATGCAGATTGGGCTGGAAATGTTGATGATTGGAAAAGCACTAGTGGTGGTGCATTATATATGGGGCCTCGGTTAGTATCTTGGTTTAGCAAGAAGCAAAGCTCTATTGCCTTATCTACAGCAGAAGCAGAACATGTGGCTGCAACATCATGTTGCACTCAACTTATTTGGATGATGCAAACCTTACAAGACATTCAAATCAAATGTTTACCTCCTATCTCTATTATGTGTGATAATACAAGTGCCATCAGTATCTCAAAGAATCCTGTTATGCATTCCAAGACCAAGCACATTCCCATCAAATATCAATTCTTACGTCAACAAGTGCTTGAACAAAAGGTGAAATTGGAGTATGTTCCCTCCAAAGAACAAGTTGCTGATATATTTACCAAACCTCTACCCCGGGAAGCGTTAGAATATCTCAGACAGAAACTGGGAGTAGTCTCTACCATGCAGAAGATCAGACCTGCTTAAATTTAGAATATTAAATTGGATACGCTTCTGTTGAAGGTATTCAGGATGCACAGGCTAAGGGGGAGCATTGGTCATATGGAAAGGATGCATTGTTGGCATTCCAATCAATTGTTGTAGTCTGATCTCATCTTTGATCTTGTTTGTATAAGTCATCTTTGTTTGAAGATGTAGCATGATCTCAGGGAGAGCATGGTTCTGTTGGTACAAAGGGTATTGATCAACCCTTTGCCATTGATGTCAAAGGGGGAGGAAAAACAAGAGGGGCTTTTCAAAGACAAACAGAGGAAGAATATTGCCATCAATGCCAAAGGGGGAGATTGTTGGAAATGTTGTCATTGATGGAAAATGAATTGACAAAGAAGGAGCATCTGAAACGGTAACTATGAAAAGAGAAAAGCAAAGTAGCAGCAGAAGAAGAGTGCATAATTGAAGCGGAACTATCCAGGAATTGTCCAGAGACAGAGTAGGAGAAAAAGACCATCGAATAGAAAAGAATAAGTGAATGTTCTAGTAAATGGTAATTCATGTGTGAACATATGTATGCATCCTGATGGAATCCGTGATAAGTAAGAAACCCTGTGAGGGGATTAATGGTGCTCTGTATGTTGTTCGAGGAACTGATGTTAATACGGTCGACAGTGTATCAAAACTGGTAGACAGTGGAGCTATATATATTCGTTGAATATATGATATGAACAAAGATATGGTTTTAAACTCCACATGGAAGGGTCTACGCTATTAGTAAGGAGCTGACTGGCTTTCATGGAGAAAGAAACGAGGAGCGAGGGAAAATCAATTATAACGCGGAAGAACTAAAACAGAGTATTTGGCATTGAACTCTCGGTGGAACACAGACTAACCATTTGGAATCATGAACGGAACCTAGAAGGAAAGAGGTGGAACATAACAAAAGGAAGCATGACGGAACCCTGCGTGGAAGAGTGGAACCGTGACCAAGTGAATAGTGAAGGCGGTTTCCGGGTTTCATCGCACCACCTTTCGGTGATAGGCATTATTTCCTGGTTGCGGAGTGATTCCATAGAAACGTTGACACGTAGCAAAGGTGGACCCATGAAAACCGCTATCAAAGCGCGCCATCGCACGTTAATGTTCGACCAAAGAAGCCGAGCGATATTATTGAACATCGTTGATCTAGGAAGGGGTCATCGGACAATGTTCATTTGCTATAGATGCGCGAAGATTACCCAAGGTACGACGCGCCATCGCGTGTTATCATCCGTGCATCATCAACGAACGATATCCGTCGGATCATCTGAAGCCGAGCGATGTGCTCTCCGCCGTCAGATGGAAATGATCGTTAGCAATGGGCCCCAGTTTTTTAAATTATATTGATTGGGACTTTTCAAATTAATGTTTGCAGGTTTAACCAAGGATTACTCAAATTAAATTATGACGAAAAGTGATTGGACCATCATTTGAATGTTATTCCAAAGTTGGTGGAACGAATAAACCTGGGGTCGACTTATGAAGGTCATTTCTAAAAGAGAAATTTGGATTAATATCTCAATCACAGATTGAGATATTAAAAAAAAAAAAAACCTTAAGATTAATTAATTAATAAACCAAGGAAATAAAACAATGAGAAATTGTTTGGGGGCTTGGGTAGACCCCGCTGGATTATCTAATTGATCCCGTCCAGGAATACCATCAGCGATTGGGTGGTATTGACTCATGGTATTAATAAAGAAAAACTATATAAGGAAGAGAGGATTATTGTACGAGGTGTGCATGCATAAGGGTTGTTAAGGAATAAATCTCTTTAAGAGATATATGTATGATTGAACTCTAAAAAAATTGAATCTATGATGTACCTATAGAGTTGATGAAGAAATTAAAGTGGATATGAGGGTTGAAGTCTTCTGCATGAAAGTAGGAGCTTTCTGCCAGTACAAGCTGGTGTCAAGATCAGGGGGTTGGAGCTCCCTTCCAGTAGTAACTGGAGAATGAGAGAAGGTTGCAGCTTTCTGTAGGTGGGTGCCTGCGTGCTGGTATGAGTCTGCGCCAGCAAAAAAATTGTAAGAAGTTTTCTTTATAATAAATATTGAAGACAGAGACAACAGCAACGGTGGTTTTCTCCCGAATTTGGGTTTCCACCTTAAATAATGGTGTTCATGTGTGTAATGGTTGATGCTGTTATTACTGCTCATGCTTACCGCTTACTAACATCTGATGAATGAATGATGCAATAATCTAAGTAAAGAATTAAATGCATAAAAAGTAAAATGTTTTCCAGTAAGCTCTAAATACTGATGAAGCTCTAGATAGGAAGATCCTACCATGAAAGTAGATGACTCCCCCTTGGACTAAATAGCCCTCTTCTTGCTGTAGGTCATCTAGTGTCATACCGGTGTGGAGATCTTTGGAATACTCTACAAGCAGTTGGGATTTCCAGTACAAATCCACACTTCTCAACAAAGACAGTGCTGATGATAACTCCATGGAAGTGTCTGTCATGCTGCTGATCTCTCCTCTAACATTCCCAATGTCAAAGATGTGAGTTGGAAGGCTGATCCTCCAATTCTCCTCCTCCCACAGCGCAGATCTGGAAATGAGAGGAGTTGATAATGGTGAAGGGAGAGGATCCTCCTTACTCTTGAGCTATCCCAAGCCTCCCAGCACTGTATCTTGGTCTTCCATTGGCCCAATCTCTCTTGGATCTAAGTTTGGAGTAGCACTTTGTGAGGCCTCCCCTACAAGATTTTAATTTGGTGGTCTCCCAGGTGGTTTTCCACTAGATAGGAATGTCCTCTGCAGAAAGCTCATGAACATCAGTGAAGGGATTGTGAGATCCTTGCTTCCACTGTGCAAATCCATCTCTGTTGTTTGTGTGGAAGTGCTAGGTGAAGGATAAGTATGCATGCCTTGGATCATTTGGGGCTTACGACTCTTCATGTCCACCCACTCCATCTACAAATCCTTCCAATCAATGGTCACCTTCCCTAATGTAATCAACCATTAGACACCCAAAATGATATTGGTGTCTGGTATGTCAACTACAAAAAATTGATCCACCAAAGTGTAGGGCCGCATAGTAGCAGAAAGTGATGGGACATATTGCATGCATTGCATTGTCCTATCTCCTGGGACCAAAACAGAGAATCCCTCAAAAGTATCAGTGGGGATTTCTCTCCTCTACACAATATGAGCATCAATAAAGTTGTGGGTTGCCCCACTTTCAATCAACATAGATACCCTATGATTCATGATTAAACCTTGTACTCTTAGGGTCAAGTACTTAGGCACTCCTCTCAAAGATGCAAGAGTTCCACCTATTGGAGCAAAGGCTCCATCCCCATCTATAGATGGTGTTGGAAATTCCTCCACATTATCAGTGCTGTGACCCCTCCTTGGTTCATCATCTTCATCTTCCTCGTAAAAATCTGAGAAGACCTCTATGTAGTGTGTTTTCCCAAAAGCACATCTATGTCCAGGTGTCCATGACTCTTGGCAAGTGAAACATAGTCTCTTCTTTCTCAGCTCCCTCCTAAGTTCAATATCAAGAGGCTTCTTCAATGAGCTCTCCTTTGAAGGAGTAGCCTTCTCTTCCTTCCCTTTATAAAGGTGAGGGGCCTTGCTCCCGAAAGTTGCCTTTGCTCTTGGAAAGGAATCTTGGAGGTCTCTAGCCCTCTCAATGGCATCATGCAAAGTGGTGGGATTGGTAAATTTAACCAACTCATGCAAAGGTTCATCCAAGCCATTGATGAACATGTACACCCTCCTTGCTGCAGACGGATCAGGAACCATAACTAATAATCTCAGAAACTCAAAGATATAAGTTTCTTCATTTCCCGATTGCTTTAACTTTGCAAGGCTCATGAAAGGTGCTTTTGGATCCTTTCTGTCAAACCTCTCCACCAGTATTCCAGTGAATTCAGAGTAGGCAATCACATTGGCATGGCCCAATGTAGACAACCCATGGAACCACCAATTGTGTGCTTCAACATCAAAGTGTAGCGCTGCAATCTTGATGTCTTCAATCTCAGGGACTTTGTTCAACTGAAAGTAGATGTCCAAATTTTCCACCCATGCCTTGGTAGAACTAGTGGGTGAACCATCAAAATTGGGCAAAAATAACCTGCCCATAGAGTGATGTCTATCATGATTATGGAAGAACCCACCATATCTATACTGCTGCCTTGGTCTTCTTTTGTCCTTGAGGTGAAAAAAATCTTGGAAACTCAAGTGGTCTCTGAATCTCTAATTCTAAGATTCATACTCAACAAAGTATTCTTCAAGGGATGCTTACTCTTGTGGTCCTTCATTCTCCACAGCCAAGAAGGTAGGCATAGTGGAGCTTGTAGGGCTTATGGCTGGTTCACTGGTTGATCAATCCAGTGATGAGACATGTCAGAGATTTCCCCCGGATGAAATATCCCAGGAGATTCCCTCATTCTGTCCATCCTCATCTCTTTGATATCTTTCGCAAGATCTTGCATGGCCACAAAAAGAGTTCTTGTAAACACTTCTCCTTCTTTATCACTTGCAGTCTCAGGGGCTTTACCCTTGTCTTGATCATCAGTAGTGTAATCAAACTTCTTGTGACTTCTATTCCGATACCTCTACTCCCTCTCAGTAAGAGGTTCATCTTCTTTTGAATTCAACATGGTTGTGGTGCTCCAAGGAAATCATAGGTTGTGACAAGAAAGGAGCTCTGATACCACTGTAATATTCCAAATCTAGAATGTCACAGCAAGCCTGCTGAAATAATGCACTCCTGGGAGATTTATGCATAGAAATGAGTTTATAGCCATTGGATCCCTGAGATAATTAGATCTAGAGTATAGATCCAAAAGGGGAGAAAAAAAAATCAAACTAGGTGTGGTAAACAGATCTCCCACCACCTAGTCTAGCTGAAAAACACCCTACAAGAGGGGTTGTAGCTATGCACAACAACTGCTTCAAAAATAACGCAGTATTGGAGAGCATGATTAGGAGGCCATAAAATGAGATCAAATTATGAATATACAGCAACAAATCATAATTAAAATGAATCTCTTTCAATATACAGTAGAATACCGGAGACAAGAGAGCAAGAAATCTTCAGAAAAGAAGGCTACAACACAAATATAAACTGCAAAATGGCTTAGAAACATTATTTTAAGGAGTTGTAGCAGTTGAAAAATACATCTCAGATCTAGAATAGATTTTTGGACAAAACATCAGATCCATTTCATATCTGTAAACTAGAAAGACTTATTTAGAAGATCCCTTTGGGGTTTTGACCAAATCATGCATTGCAAAGAGTAGATCTGAGTTTTAAGTTGCAGATCTGCAAAATGATTCAGAAATTTTTGAAGATGAATTTACATTAAAATAGATCAGTTCTAAACATAACATGGATCAACAATCTAATCCATGGATCACCAAAGTGAAAGGCAAAGCCCAGCACCAGATATCTCTCATCAAAAATGGGGTCAAAACACCCTACAAACCCTCCACTAAAAATAACGCAGTCCCTCAAGGAAAAATGTGTTGTAGCTTGAATAACAGTGATGGCTTGATGCCAAGATACAAATTTGAAGCTGAAACAATGGATGCACTCTTCCAGGAGGTTAAAAGACACACTCACTGAGAAGAGGCTCCAATATAAGCTACATCTTTGCAGATCTAGAGTTCCACTTACTCCATCCTACAAAAGAAAACAAAGCCTCACTGGATCTGTGTTGTAGCTGGAAGTAGAGCTTGGCCCAAAGCCTGATAGTGGATCAAATTCATCAAAAAATCCTCCAAGAATCCTCAATGGAAGAGGTGAAATCCTTGCATAGGAACTCCAAGTGCTAAGTAGCACAATTCTCCACTAAACAACAGAGAATAGTATTTGTCTAAACAGACAAGATACTCAGAAATTTAGACAATCAAAAACCTTCTCTTGTTGCCTTCCCCTTCATTTTATAACATGAAAGCCTTTGCAAACCCTAAACCACATTGATGAGTTAGCTCCTTTCACATGAGGGACCTCCTTCTAGAACCGCGCTGTCCCTTCATGAGGTACATTGAATCTAGACAACGCTATAGATTTTGTCAAGGTTGACCCAATCTCGCAACTCAAACCCCTTTCACACCTGCAAGTGATTTATTTACATGGCCCTGATTTATCCTTGTTCATATGGGCATTGATTTATTCATTCTTTTTAGGAGTTTTAGATGTCCTCCTTTATTCATTTATTCATGCAATAGAAAGTAAAACAAAAATGCATATTCCTATTAGCTCAGGATAAGTAGGAATATTACACTATCTTACGATTACTACTCTTGATTATTGAAAGCTAAAAGATAAAGAGATACAAGTGATACTGAAAGAAAAGGTGAATCTAGAAGGAAAAGTTTAAATTGTAGAAATCAATACTCCATACCAGATATAGAGGTAAGATATAGAGGAGGGAGCAGAGCCATCCTCAACTCCATCACCAAGGTATCAATGCAAAGACCAACAATAATTTCCTGTATAGAATTCCTGACAATGAAGATTTAGCTAGGGAATCAAGGGAGGAGCAATGTGGTGTTGATCAGCTGAACCCCTCCTAACATTTGAGGCCAGAGAGAAAATCTAGTGATGGACATTTGGTTGCTTGATATGGGCACAACTCTGCACTAAAAGAAGATACATTTTTTGTGGCCTTGTGAATGTAGTTGCATACCAATAGAAGGGGGCAATGAGGATATCTAACTAGCCTAATATCATCTATGTTTGGGGCTTGGGCATATATATAGCGTTTAGCACCTCCAATTACCGAAATAGGCTAGAAGGAGGAGATCAATTTGGTGAAACAAGATCTACATAAATCTTGTAAGGTCAATTGTCTATTGTAATGCCTCACATATGTATAAAGGTAAACATTTATGATCTTAGGAGGTGGAATTAATTAAAACCAGTGTCACAAGTATCTTTTATTCTCCAAATATTTTCCAATCCACTGGGAACACTGGGAAGAAAGATGTAATCTTCTAAGGAAGGTCCAATTGAATGGAGAAAAGGGAAGAGAATAAAATTATAAAGGTAATACAAGATTTTTTCTTGCTAATTAGAAGCCCTAAAAACAAATTTCATAAGAAAAGAGAAAATCTGGAATTCTCGACAATAAAACATCTCAGAGATGCCACTGGATATTTCTAGTGGGAAACAAGACAAATATGCCCCAAGTAGTTGGCAGGGGCATAGGTCACAGTGAATACTCAAGATCTTGTTAACCTCTCCAGCTATCAAATTTCTGCTACAAACTCAGAAAACTAATCACTTGACAATATATTAGAATGTTGCTAGAGGATGGCAATATTAACCTCTTAAGATTCCATCCAAACTGAGCCATGCATATATCCATAAAGCATGGCAAAGGAGATAGGAAGCATAGAGCTCTCCTAGCAAGGTGAAAACACTTTTGGAGTAACCCCAAAGGCTAACATCCAGATGCATCGTAAAATTATTTTGAAACTCTGATGTATTCCCATATTTGTATCCATATCTCCTAATAGCTTAAAGTTTTTAGTCTAATACTTGTTGTCTTCATGTATTTATCACATTTTTATATATGAAATGCATATCAAAAGTGGTTACTTGTTTGACAACTAATCTTTTGCTTTTATTGCTCTTCTCTGTTAGAATATTGCTACAGTATCATCAACATCAACTAGTACTCCTATCTACAAAGCATTTGCAATCAGAGAAAACATTGGGGACATTACAGCTAAAGGAGAATGCACTAGTAACATAGCGGATTTGGTAAATTGATATCTCATATGTATTTTGGAACTTTTGGTTTCTCTTTCTTCCTTTTCCCAAATATCCTCAAATTTTTTCACAACACAGAGATGTTTTTATGTCTTGAGATGCTCAAGAAAATAATTGCATTCTTTGTATTGCCTTATTCCATATATTTTGGTGACATGTTTCTTGATCTCTGTGCTCTAGGTAGGAACAGGTCTTGGCATTGCCATTGCTAGGGGAAATAAACATATACTGTCGATTTTTCTCTTACTCTCGTGTGGATATGTTTTCTCTTCATATTGGGAGGTATGGACTGGACTTATGCATGTATGTGAAATATTTCAAGTGTAGTGAAACTTGTGAAGTTGGAATTATGATCTAAGATCAACTACTTAGGGAATTAGTGTCATGAATTTTTCTTTAAATAAACATGGATGGCGCATTTTGTTCCTAGGTAAAATCTGTGACACTTCCCACCTTGAACCAAGAAAGATTTGCAGTGGCAGTTCAACATTTTCTCAAGGCATGTTTGTTTGGTTTGTCTCTTGTCAGGTACAAGATTCATGCTAATTTTCATTCTAGCATATAAGTCTCTAGTGAATGACCATCAGGGTTGGAACAAATACCTTGGGATTTCGATGCACGTCACTCATGCTACCCCTCCTAAGTTGGGATGGAGTATATCACTATCTTACGATTACTATGTCTTCCCATTGGTATTAGTTGTCTTCTTGATGTATATTATGACATATCCACATTGCATTTGCTCATGGCTATGATCATTTTCATGACATGGACCTGCTGTGTACTTTTTTCATGGCCATGGTATTGCATATCATTACATGGATTCACAGTGTATTATGTTGGCATCCATGCTTTTTTTCTCTTCTAACCATCGGTATGCCTATCTATTTTTTGACAATCGATTGCAAGTACTCACTAGTTCCTTGATCTTTAGATCTTTCCTTGGAATTCCTGATAACTTATGTTTATTAGAATTGTTTTTTGACCATTGGTTCCTATTCTTACCTCACACATTAGGGGGTGTTGTTAAAACTCTATTTTCTACCCTTGAATCTTACTAACGACCCATTGCATAGACCAACATTGAATGAGTTGAGGAAATCAACACTAAATGAATCGGTTCTCTTGCACTAGGATATTTTGAACTTATTAGAATAAAATTCCTTAAGTTCGAGAGATCTACAACCATCCTCTAGCCTCCTCCATGAATCTATTTAAGGAAGGTCTCTCAAGGAAGAAAGGAGGAAGAATCATTTGCAAACATGTGTTGTTCATTTTAAAAGAGTCTATTCAACCTTCAGATATCAGACTTCTCAAGCTGTGTAAGGGCCAAGGAAGTGTTAGACAAGGGACTAGGGAAAAAAAATATGATATCATTTCCCATTACATTTGGAAAATGAGTTAAGCAAATTTTTATAAACTCCATATATTCAAACAAAAGACACAAATATTTTTTATAACTTCAACTTTGATCCAAAAATGTCTCAAGACTAAAACATTTTAACCATCATATATTGTTCAAAAACATGCTCATAGATACATACATAAATGCACACACACACATAAATATATACATATACTATTATATTTTTTTTAAAACAAATAAAAATTAATCTTGATGATTTTTTCATAAATTTTATATATAAACCTGCGTGGCTGATTTAATTTTATATTAAATTCACTAGTGCATGAGATTCAATGAATCTCATTTTTTTTAATCGATCCCCCCCCACCCCTCTCCAAAAAAAAAAAAAAATGCAGTGACTAAGAACACAATCAGCATCATATCAAACTTGAACCATAATTCTTTTGTTAAAAACATTTGTAGGGGGAAGATAAGATACAGTAGACAACTTAACTCTCCATGTCCCAAGTCCAATGTTATATGACTTCAGTTTAACTCTGCATATCTAAGCTAATATTGTAGGATGTTACTATCCATGAATTGGGCCCAAAGCCTCCATAACCTTTTTGATTTTCTAAACTGGCATATCTTCATTACGTAATTGGTCTGGTGCTTGCATCTAGTTGAATTTTGTATTGTGCCTGTTGTATTTTTTGACAATTCCAGTTTTATTTAGCTCCAAAACTTTTAGCAGACTATTCATATATTTTTGTGTATATATGGAAGAAAAAACATGTTTTATTTATGTCTTTTCAGTGTGACTTACTTCGGATTCATGTTTTAGTTTGAATGCAATGTTTATGAAAAGTTACCACATTCAGAGCTCTTTATCGAATATTTTAGGCTTTCATCTTTAGACTTTGTATACAGGAAATCTTGTGCTCCATTTCTACAGTGAGACATATATGCTCTCCTGTCTTTTTAGTCTATAATATTCCTTCTGTCTTGGTTTCATAGATTTTTTATTTGCATTTAGTGGATGAAGAGCTCACGTGGCTTTTTCTATGCAAGAGTTATTTGAAAATATACCGTTGAACATCTTCTAGTTTTTCTTATTTGTTATTTTTGTATTATCTTGAATTATCACCTACAATTCTACTATATTAGTGTCATTTATAATCTTTCCTAGTTTAATCATGAGATATACCCCTGGACCTTTTTCTTGTTTGAATATAGAAACATCTGCATTTCCTTTCCATATTTTTTTGTTTCTTCACTCTCTTTGGTGTTTCTGATAATAGGTACTAGCATTGAAGGCAATTTATGAGGATGATGTGTTTTTTGTTGAAACAAAAGATGGCAGCCCTCGTGCATTAAAGGTTAACTATGCCAAAGAGTGTAGCTTTTTGATGTTTAATGGAGGTCATGGAAATATTCTAACAGAACTTTATAATTGCTTTGCAGATGTCCATACATGTTGAACTTCCTGAGAATATTGTTATTTCTGTGAGGCTGCCATTGACTTCCAGTAAATGTGAACTCAGTGGAAACAATAGTAGGTCTTCCTCAAAAGATATTTTAGTGGGAAATTTTTACACATTAAATGTTTACCACCTTGTTCCTACTGCATTGACATGTGTTCTGCCTAAATCATGTCCATGCTATATGCCCCCACAATTTACGATTTTGGCCTACTGGTTGGACTCTGATAGTATTTCTAAGCTCTGCAACAGCTTAGACAACATTTGGGCTAGAGACACAGGCCAAGTTGTACTATATAAATGGGCAGAATGGCTCCACATTTCATCTCTTTCACACCTGGGATTTAAACATGAGATATTGCTAGATCCATTCAATGTACAGAGAAAAATAGATTGGTGTGCGATTCTGGGTTTTCATCTCTAGATGTTGATATTCCTCGGTTGAGTTCTAGTATGGTTTATAGGGTTTTCCACTCTTAGAAAATGAAATAGAATTTTCAGTAATAGACAAAACACTACATAATTCAAATCATAACATGAAAAAGAAAAGTCTTCTACTTCTGAAGCCCTACAATCAGCAAACAAGTAAATGTAGCATACAAAATTTTAGAAGATACAATGGTTAACAATTGTAGATTTAGCTTTACCAGACAAAACTAAGTATGGAAGATAAATAATTATGGCACCGCATATAAGCACTATAAATTGGTGTATGCTTACCATTCTGGTGGTCGAACCAATAGGTCCCATGCTAAACCCCCGAACCAATGGGTCCCCTACTAAACCCCTGAACTAATGGGTCCCCTACTATTTGTCCCTCTATTTTGTCCAGTGTAGGCGGAAATCTCCTTTCTGGTATCTACTCTCGGCTCACAAAGAATCCAGTGTAGTTGAATCAACTGGTTTAATGAATCATTGAACTCTCAGCATACATTCATAGATAGTTGCAGAGATAATGAAATTGATTAGGTAAGAATCGAACTCTCAGCATACATGCATAGACCATTATAGAGATAATGAAATTGATTAGATAAGAATTTTTGGAAAAAGGGCGTGCGGGTAAGGTAATTAGGCTAATTATCTTTGTTGGAATTTAAAAAAATAGGCTAATCTAGGGGTCTTTAATCACGTATTAATGTTATCAATTGATTAATTACGATTAATCATGTATTAATGATATCAATTGATTAATTAGGGGTCTTTAATCATGTATCAATTGATTAATTATGAATTAGTAAATTTAATTAAAAAGTACTAATTAGTCTACAAACACATGGTAATAATGGCATTACCCACAAACACATGATACCCTCATAACCAATACCTAGTTATCTAAAAATCAAATGTTTCCAATATGCTCAATTAGAGGTGAAGGATTCTCCTAGGAGGTCAATATGTTGGTTTGGGGCCGGTGATATTTTCAGTCTCAGATACTTAGTGGTTAAGGGCTTCAAGGGTAAAGGGTTAAGTTCCAAGGGATTTAGGGTCAGAGGATTTAGTGCTTAAGAACTTAAGATTTAGGGGATTTAGGTGTTTAAGGGTGAAGGATTAGGGGTTAACTAGGGTCACAGGTTAAGAGGATAAGGAGTTAACTAGGGTCACAACTTAGCAAATTTGATACAGCCACCCTCAAACTAAACGACCTGACCTGAACGCGTTTGGGTGGGTGCCCTCACACGGCGCGACACGATGTGCACGACCGAACGAAGGCACAAGGGAGTAACCGACAAATGGGCCGCACGAACGTGCATAAGGCACCCGTGTGGTCACAACTTAGCAAATTTGATACAGGCGTCCTCAACCAAAATGACCTGACCCAAACACGTTTGGGCGGTCACCCTCAACCAAAATGACCTGACCCGAACGCATTAGGGCGGGTGCCCTCAACTGAAACGACCCAACCCAAATGGGTTTGGGCGGGTGCCCTCAAACAAAACAACACGGTGAGCTACCGAATGAAGGCACAAGGGAGCAAACAGCAAACAGGCTGCACGAACGTGCACAAAGAATTCGTGCGGTCACAACTTAGAAAATTTGATATGGCCACCCTCAAACAAAATGACCTGACCCGAACGCATTTGGATGGGCCCCTCACATGGCACACATGACCAAACGAAGGCACAAGGGAGCAACTGGAAAAGTATGGGCCGTGCGAACGTGCACAGGGCATCCGTGCAGTCACAACTTAGAAAATTTGATACGGCCACCCTCAAACTAAACGAGCCGACCAGAATGTGTTTGGGCCGGTGCCCTCACACAACACAACACGACGTGCACAACCCAACGAAGGCACAAGGGAGAAATCGACAAATGGGCTGCACGAACGTGCACAGGGCACCCATGCAGTCAAAATTTAGCAAATTTGATACGGGCGCCCTCAACTGAAACGAGCCGACCCAAACATCGCGTTTGGGTGGGCACCCTCAACCGAAACGACTCGACCCGAACAAGTTTGGGCAGGCGCCCTCAACCGAAACGACCTGACCTGAACGGGTTTGGGCGGGCGCCCTCAAACGAAACGACACGGTGGACTCAACCGAACAAAAGCATAAGGGAGAAAATGACAAGCAGGCCACATGAACGTGCACAGGACACCCGTGTGGTCACAACTTAGCAAATTTGATACGGTCACCCTCAAACTAAATGATCCGACCCGAACGTGTTTGGGCGGGTGCCCTCACACGGCATGACACGACGCGCATGACCAAACAAAGGCACAAGGGAGCAACCGGCAAACGGGACACACGTACGTGCATAGGGCATCTGTGCAGTCACAACTTAGCAAATTTGATACAGGTGCCCTCAACCGAAATGACCCAACCCAAACGTCACATTTGGATGGGTGCCCTCAACCGAAACGACCCGAACCAACATGTTTGGGTGGGCGCCCTTAGCTGAAACGACTCGAACCAAACAGGTTTGGGTAGGCACCCTTAAATGAAATGACACGACAGACTACCGATGCACAAATGTGCACAAGGCACCGGTGCGGTCACAACTTAGAAAATTTGATACGACCGCCCTTAAACGAAACGACCTGACCCAAACGCATTTGGGTGGGCGCCCTCACACGGCGTGACATGGAGTGCACAACTGAACGAAGGCACAAGGGTGCAACAACAAACGGGCTGCACGAACGTGCACAGGGCACCCGTGCAGTCACAACTTAGCAAATTTGATACGACTGCCCTCAAACTAAACAACCCAACCCGAATGCATTTGGGTGGGTGCCCTCACATGGAGCGACACAGCGTGCACAATTGAACGAAGGCACAAGGGAGCAACCAGCAGAAGGGCCACACAAATGTGCACAGGGCACCTATGCGGTCACAACTTAGAAAATTTGATACGAGTGCCCTCAACAGAAACGACCCAACCCAAACGCATTTGGGCGAGCACCCTCAACCGAAACGACTCGACCTAAACGTGTTTGGGCAGGTGCCCTCAACCAAAATGACCCTACCCGAATGGGTTTTGGCAGGGGCCCTTAAAAAAAACGACACGACGGGCTACCGAACGAAGGCACAAGGGAGCAAACGGCGCCAAACAAGCTGCACGAATGTGCATAAGGAACCCATGTGGTCACAACTTAGCAAAGTTGATACAAACACCCTCAAACGAAACGACATGACCCAAATGTGTTTGGGTGGGCACCCTCACACGGTACACATGACCAAACGAAGGCACAAGGGAACAAACGGGCCGCATGAACGTGCACAGGGCACCCGTGCAGTCACAAGTTAGCAAATTTGATACGGCTACCCTCAAACTAAATGACCCGACCCGAAAGCATTTGGGCGGGTGCCCTCACACGGCACGACATGGTGCACACGATTGAACGAAGGTACAAGAGAGCATCCGTCAAACAGGCCGCATGAACACGCACAGGGCACCCGTGCGGTCACAACTTAGCAAGTTTGATACGGGTGCCCTCAACCGAAATGACCCAACCCAAACATTGTGTTTGAGCGAGTGCCCTCAACTGAAATGACCCAACCGAAACACATTTGGGTGGGCATCCTCAACCGAAACGACCCGACCCAAACGGGTTTAGGCGGGAGCCCTGAAATGAAATTACACGACGTGCCCAACTGAACGAAGACACAAGGGAGAAAATGGAAAACGGGCCACACAAACGTGCACAAGGTACCTGTTCGGTCACAACTTAGAAAATTTGATACGACCGCCCTCAAACTAAAAAGCCCGACCTAAACAGATTTGGGTGAGCACCCTCACATGGCGTGATAGTACGACGTGCATGACTAAACAAAGGCATAAGGGAGTAACTGGAAAACAAGCCACACGAACATGCACAGGGCACCTGTCTAGTCACAACTTAGCAAATTTGATAAGGGTGCCCTCAACTGAAACGACCCAACCCAAACACGTTTGGGTGGGTGCCCTCCACCGAAACGACCTGACCTAAACGCATTTGGGCAGGCACCCTCAATCGAAACGACCCTACCCAAATGGGTTTGGGTGGGCGCCCTCAAATGAAATGACACATTGGGCTACCAATCAACAAAGGCACAAGGGAAAAAATGACAAATAGGCCGCACGAACGTTCACAAGGCACCTGTGTGGTCACAACTTAGCAAATTTGATACGGCCGCCCTCAGACAAAACGACCCGACCCGAACGCGTTTGGGTGAGCACCCTCACATAGCATGACACGACGTGCATGACCAAACGAAGGCACAAGGGTGCAACAGCAAACAAGCCACACGAATGTGCACAGGGCACCCTTGCGGTCAGAACTTAGCAAATTTGATACGGCCGCCCTCAAACTAAATGACCTGACCCGAACGCGTTTGGGCGGGCACCCTCACACAGCACGACATGGCGCACACGACCGAACGAAGGAAAAAGGGAGAAACCAGAAAATGAGCCACACCAATGTGCACAGGGCACCTGTGTGGTCACAACTTAGCAAATTTGATACGAGCGCCCTCAATCGAAATGACCCTACCCAAATGCGTTTAGCCGGGTGCACTCAACCGAAACGACCAAACCCGAATGCATTTGGGCGGGAACCCTCAACCAAAATGACCCTACCTGGAAGGGTTTGGGTGGGTGCCCTAAAAAAAAATGACACAGCGGGCTACCGAGTGAAGGCACAAGGGAGAAAATGGCGCCAAACGAGCTGCACAAACGTGCACAAGGAACTCGTGCGATCACTACTTAGCAAATTTGATACAGATTCTCTCAAACGAAATGACACGACCCGAACGCATTTGGGTGGGCTCCCTCACACGACACGACATGGTGTGCACGACCGAATGAAGGCATAAGGGAACAACCAGAAAACGGGCCGCACAAACGTGCACAGGGAACCCGTGCGGTCACAACATAGAAAATTTGATACGGGCGCCCTCAACCGAAATGACCCAACCCAAACGCATTTGGGTGGGTGCCCTCAACCGAAATGACCCGACCCGAACACGTTTTGGTGGGCGCCCTCAACTAAAACGACCCGACCTGAATGGGTTTGGGAATGCGCCCTCAAACAAAATGACACAGCGCACCTGACAGAATAAAGGCACAAGGAAGAAAATAGCAAACGGGCCACAGGAATGTGCACAAGGCACCCATGCGGTCACAACCTATCAAATTTGATACAGCTTCCCTCAAACTAAACGACCCGGCCCGAATGCGTTTGGGCAGGCGCCCTCATACGGTGCGACACGATGCGCACAACCGAACGAAGGCACAAGGGAGAAACCAGCAAACGGGCCGCACGAACGTGCACAGGGCACTTTTGCAATCATAACTTAGCAAATTTGATATGGGCACCCTCAACCAAAACGACCCGACCCAAACGCATTTGGGCGGGCGCCCTCAACCAAAACAACCCGACCTGAATGCGTTTGTGCGGGCACCCTCAACCGAAACGACCCTACCCGAATGGGTTTGGGCGGGCGCCCTCAAACAAAACGACACATCGGGCTATTGATCAACGAAGGCACAAGGGAGAAAACAAAAAATGGGCCACACGGACGTGCATAAGGCACCCATGTGGTCACAACTTGGCAAATTTGATCGGTCGCCCTCAAATGAAACGACCCGACCCGAACGCGTTTGGGCGAGCACCCTCACATGGCACGACATGACGTGCATGAACAAACGAAGGCACAAGGGTCCAAAAACAAGCAAGCTACACGAACGTGCACAACGCACCCATGCAGTCATAACTTAGCAAATTTTAATGGTTAACATTTCTTAAAAATTGGTTAGAATCTAAGGGAAATTACAATGTTTACCTTCATCACTCTTACGACGTTTATTCAACTTGTCGGAACACCGACTCTTATCCTTTACTCGTCGCAATACCGAAGTTTATCCTTTTTTCGTTGTAATACTGACCTTTAAGCCCAAATACGTCGCACTATCGACAATTTGTTTAAACGTCGCAATAGCAATGTTTTCCCTAAACCACCGTCGCACTACCGACGCAAGGCATAGAAACGTCGCATGTCCGACGTTGCGTCCCTAAACTTCATTGTTACAATGACGTCCCTAAACTTCAAAAGACTGACGATGTCCCTAAACATCAGTATAACGACAGTTGTGGGTGGGATTTGAAAATTTGATAAAAATTGGGGAAATTTCCAAAAATACGTCAAAAGTGTCGGAACTAAAGTGTCGGAATTTTGACCAAATGTACTAGTGACTGTCTTTCTCCAATTCATCACTGTCTTTGTTTTCAAGACTACCATGTTCATCTTTCTCCTCATGGTCATCATCATCCTGCTACTCTTCCTCATTAAAATCTGTCTGATGAGAGCTTTTAGGTCTAAGGAGGATAAAGGAGTGATGTGAGGGAAGATGTTTAGCAAATGGAGGTAAAATGAAGTAATCAAGGAGTGCTTTTCAGAGTTTTAAAGAGGAGGATTTTCTTTCATTGAGTGCCTTTATGCTCATGAACACTCTCAAAATGGTATTTCTGGCCCTAGAAGGTCAAATGCTTGATTGGCATGAAGATTAGCGTTTGGACAAGTTTTTAGGTTTTCAAACTTCTCCTTTGATTATGCATGTAAGAGAAAAACTTGGAAGGGTGAGAAGACAGGCCACCAACCTTTTTTAACCCTTTGTAGGAGCTTGGAGGGAAAAAATTGGATTTTGGCCACTTTCTGAGAAAATTTGACCAATTCTACTTTGTGCGTAGCGCCAGAGGCTTTTCTCTGGGCGATTCAGGTCAGTCTGAGTCTGTGCGCAGCGCCTTCACAGGTGAATAGTGCCGCCCTCCCGGTGCGCAGCGCAGTGTGAATTAACACTACGACTGCCTCCTCTATGCACAGCCTTGATGGCTAGGTGCATAGTGCCTGAATGTTTTACCAAACTTTGCACAAAAACCCTAAAAAACTTCTTCAACTGATCTTTTTCTCCTTCAAAAGCCAAGATGAGTTGGGAGGAGGGTAAAAGAAAAGCCTTTATACCCTTTTGAAAATAATTTTGTGAAAAAAATAACTTTCCTAATGTTTATTTCCTTCTTACGTTTTCCACTGTCTTTTTGGCCTTTTTCAGTCCTATAGGTGGCAGAGTCTCAAAAATATAGTTTTTGCCTTGCTGGAAGCATCTTGATGTTCTCCTTTAAAACTGACAAACTCTTCAACTAGTTGAAATTGTGCTCTTTACCCTCTTTTGTAAATATAAACCTTTTCATGATTTTTTAACATTTGCAGACAACAAACATGTGATTATTTTTGGCATTTTTACCTTTGACAGACAATCTATCATGTATCTTATTATGAATCAGTGGGAGAACCTTTTTTGGTGAAAAAACCCTAGTAGCAAGCATCAATAACCCCTTTAGCCTTCATGTCTGCCATTATTGTGAGAGAGATTAGGTTTATTTGTCCTTACCAATCTTCCTGTAGGTAGCCATCCTTGAAATTTCTGCAAAAGTGTCATTCATGGCTAATTCATCTCTTGCAGAATATGCCTTTGGTAAGGAGACCCTCAGGGGAGGTTTGAATACTCTTAGACCAATTACTCTTTTTTTCCTTTGATTAGTTTGCCAGTGATATATCTCTGGTGGGAAAGGTGAGCAATGTTTTAAACTATTTTGTGTTTCCCCATGGCCACTTCTGTTTTTGTAGGTGCCTGCTAAAACTTTTGCTTTTGATCATTGTCATTTTTGGAGTTGGAAACCTCTCTTTATCAATAGTGAACCTATGCTTGTCATAATTACCTCCTTGGGAAATCTTACCTCATGCTTGCCTCCTTTGACCATTTGAAAATGCCTCTAACTGTTCTTTTGAGAAGTCAAACCCTTGCACTGATATTCCTGGCCCCTTTTACTGATACTCTTTATCATCTTTCTTCCATTGGTGTAGTGGATTATTAGTGTTTATGCCTGCCTCCTTTGATCCCTTTAAGACCTCTGATTTTACCTTTTGATGAGGTGGAATTAGTGCCTCTTTTCCAAACCCTAGAAGATAGCTTGAAACCCTTTGAAGCCATTTTCTGTTATGAAGGAGGCTCTTTGTCATCATTTGACCTGTTTGTCATTCTTCCCAAACTCCTAGGTTTTAGGGCTGCTTAGAAAAATGTAAATAGTGTTGTCTTCTAAGTTCTCAAAACTTCTCAAACTCATTAATTATTTCTAAAGAATCTCCAATGTGTACTTAATGGAGTTGAGGTGACCTTTTCCCTTGTAGACCTAGTACTGATTCCTTGTTTGGTCAAATCTATCACAAACCTTGATTCTTTTGAAACATATACCTTATTTCCTTCTTCTTTGTTGTTTACAGTATTCTTGTAATGATTTTCTCATTACCTTACCTCTTTTTAGGTTGATGGCCATTTGATCCTTTTGCAAAAATGTGAGCAAGGGGCAGCTATCCCCTTGCAAGATTTGTGCTCTAGGCCAAAAAGCCTTCCTTGAATGACATTTTTGATCAGTTTGGACAAGATCATCTGTCCTTTTCTTCTTTGAATGCAGTTTCTTCATGCAGGAAAAACAGAGTTGTTAGGATACCAAATCCACCCTATGACCTTGTGAAACCCTAGGTGACCTAGTGGAAGCTTTCTTGGACCTGGCTTTTGGACTGAGACCTAGAATTTTGGATCATCAAGTGTAAGACAAATTTTATGATAAACTAATGTATTGAAGATCCAAAATCCAATGTACATGATTTATCTAAAGAATCTACAAAGATAGTTTGAGACTATCAGTGTTTAGGAGAATTTTGGGAGACACAACAAAGCTATTTGATTGGTGGGCTTAGGTAGCAGTGGGGGATTTCCAGGAAAAACAAACAGAGGATTTGGGGCAAAGGTGAAAACATATAGAAAGAAAGAGTGACATAAGCCACTAATAGGTTTTCTGGGACTGGTAAGCAAAGCCAAACATTATGGAATGATGAAATAATGAAAAATTATCTTGAGGATAATGAAAGCAGTGAGATTTATAGAACTCACAATGTTTATGAACATTGTTTCTAGAAATCTTGGGATAATCATTTAGTCATCAACAAAGGAAAAAATGATTGATGACTAACAGGCTCTTTTAAGGTCAATTCTGTTTCTACCTTTTTAAGATGTTCACTTAACCTTTTGGCTCCGTGCTCCTCTATTTTAGCATTTATCTATGCTAACTTCTTGGCATCTTCCAAGTTCTTGATTTGTTATTTCAATCTATTTATCTCATTATTATGTATTGACATGCCTTCCACGGCTTTAATGAGTTTTTTGGCCTCATCTGACTGTTGAACTGCTGAAGTGGAAGATTCAGTGGCAGAAGTAGTGGAATAAGTGATAGGCACTGCTGTGGCCAATTAGAATTTTGGTGCTAAATCTTCTGCTAGAGTTGAAGGAACTACTATGTTACCATGGGAATAACTGTAGGAGGAAAACTTTGAGCCTTTGCAGCTTCTTTTTCTTGGAAAATATTGTCCATCGCAATTTCCATCTCCTTGATTTGTGTTTTCTTTTGCAGTATGAGACTCATCATCACATATTTTCGTTTTGCTTCTTGCACAATCTGGTTAGCCTGTGGATGTTCTATTGGAGGTAGTTTCAATTGCTTTCTAAGTGCTACAATATTAACATTTTTCTTCATTACCAATTCTTTTGCAACTTTCACATTAACAGGGTCATATCCTATTTCAATCACCAATTCTTCTAATGACTTGATTCTAGTGTCTTTAGCATAGGAAGAAGCTTTTTCATCCCTAAGATGATCTCTTATATTTGTCAAAGTGTTCTGGAGCTTCTGGGAACTCATTGCTTTTGTGGTCATGGTAGAATAAAGCATTTTTGAGCTTTTCTTGTGGAACTCAATCTGATCCAAGGGATGAATGTCCTCTATTGAAATTTCAATATCAGCTCTCTTGTAATCTGATGATGTTGTAGGTTTAGGCACTGTTGGCTTTAGCACTGTGATTAGCAACTTTTTATTTGTATAATCAACGACTGAAAGAAGCCTATTTTGAATCCCTGGAGTCTGCTTTATGTATTGTGAATAGATCTCATTTTTGATCTGCTCATTTTTTGCCTTTATCTGTTTATAATTTTCTTTGATATCCATGTCTTTATCCTTTGCTTTTTATGATGAAGATGCTTCCATGATTTGTTGTTTTTCAATCATCTGTGTGTTAGAAGTAGTAGGTTGCTGCTCATTTTCAATTACTGTGTGAGTCACAATGTTTTTCTTTGGATTCTATTCATCTCATACCTCAATTGTTTCCTTCTCTTTGTCTGCTGGATTAATTTTTGGTTTCTTATTGTACCTGAGCTTAAATCTGGTTCTTTTGTTTGTTTCAGCAGTATATGAGCTTTCTTCTCTATTTCTCTTTATGGTTCTTTCCTCCTGAATAGGAGTCTACAAAGTGTGACGAGTATCACCGTGCTTGACATATTTCGTCAATGTATTTTCCAACCATTCAGCTTGGTTGGAAAACGTTTCAATTTAATGATTTTTATCATGAATATATGGGGTTAATTTTCATTTCACCCTCATCTTACTGATTATTCCATAAGGATCATAGTTACATAAGAAATTTTCATCAAACATATATTCTAGCAACTGTTTTTCTGTCTCTGTACTTTCTTCCATGTTGTTGCATATGAAAGTACCCACTTGGTTTTTCAATTTGAACTGAGTTTTCTTTTTAGCATCCAAAAAGTTTATAAAATCTGAGTTTGGAATTTGTTTTATATACTCTACGGCAAATGCTCTCATTGTAAAATACTTTGGCAATTTATAAGGCAAGAGGTTTGACCCATAGACTCTAATCTCTGTGTGGTTTTGGTGTAGGTACCAATCACCAGTTCTGCTTTTCTCTAATAGCTATAAAACTTTCTTTATCTCATCACTTATCCTTGGCTGTACATTTTTTATAAGCATATTTATTAATGGGTGAATAAAACAATCTGTGAAATCTGCATAAGTGAACTCTATTGACTCTTTTATGATTAAGGAAGTCCAAAAAATAATTGATAGTGGATTTACTTCTATATCCAACTTTTGAAGGGCTATTGGGAATTTATCTGCCTTGAAGTAGATGAACATATGAAAGAGGAAGGAAGAATATCTAAAAACACCTTCAGTGGGAATTTTTACAAGCTTATCATGGATACTATCAGCCATATGCTCAACATAGTTATAAATGACTATAGGGGGCTGAACAGGCACAAAAGTGGATACAAAACCAAGTATAGACTCATTAGTGTGCTCATCAGTGCACACTAATGAAGGGTAGTACACTGGGGGTGGAACCTCGGGGCTTGTTTGTGCTGCTGTAACTTTGAAGGCATACCACATACACCTTTGACATGGGAGATGTCAAGAAGAAGAATAAAAACATGGCAGACACTTCAGATGACACACTATCAATGCTGTCATTGTTGGGCACATTAGATCCATATTGGAAATCCCAACTATTGGTGGAATATTCCAAGGATTTTCATACTTGCATGATTCTTGATGACTGGTTGCATGAAGAGAGCTATTCAATCCTTGATGGATTCATCTATAATCATGGTAGGATCTTCTTGTCTATAGCTTCCAAGCTCAAGGAGAAGTTACTACAAAGGGCTTATGAAGAGTTCTATTTCAGCCACACATATTCTATGAAGCTCAACAACATCATCTTGAGGAGCTATTATTAGGAGGGCTTTGAAAGAGAACTATATCAGCATTGTCAAAGATGCATGAACCTTGTGGAGTTGAAGCAGCAACAAGACTGTATGATAGATTTATTTCAGCCACCTCTTCCTACCTTGGGATGAGGAGAAAGATCCATACACCACTCCACTTGTATAAGGATAACTTTGGGTGAAGAAAGTTCCATACACCACTCCACTTGTATAAGGATAACTTTGGGTGAAGAACATACATTTGTAAAAAATGTTTCATTTTCTATTTGTATGCATTCTTTCACTATTTTTATGTAGGCCATGACTCCAATAACGAGTGATACATCTTGTAAATCTCATGGCAAACAATGGGCCATAAACATTTCTGAATTTGGCCACTCCCTTGGAAGGAAAAGGGAGATTTTACAACATGATGGGTGATTCACAAAACCAAATATATCTCACACTTTCAGCTATGGTGATATGGTATGGGCAGCAAGTAAGTGGTGGGAAAAACACTTACCACATCTTGATTTGATGCAAGCAGGGGATGCTCTACGCTGGTTCCACATGTGGGACTATGATCCACCTCCACATGCACAAATTTTTGTTTGTATGTACATTGCCTTGATCCCCTATATTGATGATGTACTTGTATTTTTTTTGGGGATGTATGGAGGAAGAAGGGAAGACATACGTGTGCCCTATGGGATGACTACACTCCCTGTACTTTCTGTCTTATATTTCAGGGAGGGCATTGGGAAAACCAAGATTGTTTCATGTGATTTATTGTTTCCTGATGGGATGAGTTGTTTGCATCTCATGAGAAAAATGTTGGAACAAGTCATGGATGGATGGATTGGTGATCACTTAGCTTATGGGAGAAGCTTATCATTTTTTTGTGTCACCAATGGGGGAGGAAAGGAGTTGCAGCACTCACCTTATCAGTTGCTTGAGGACAAGAAAGATTTTGGAGGGGAGGACTGTAATATTCCTAATTAGCTCAAGCTAATAGGAATACACAATTTTGTTTTCATTTTCTTGTTGCAAGAATAAAATTGTGAAGGAGGATAAATTAAACTCCTCAAACAACAAAATAAATCAATGCCCATGTGAACAAGGCTAAATATGGGCTGCCTTAACAAAACACCCTTATGTGTGAAAGGGATTAATCCATCTGACTAGGGTCAAATATACCAAATCAACAACGTTGTCTAGATACATTGAATCACCTAGATGCACAACGCAGTTTTAGTTGGAGGCTAATCATATGAATGTAGCTAAATCATTGAGATGGTTTAGGGTTTGGCAGGGTTTCCATCTTATTTAAGGAAGAGGAGGACAACATGAGAAGGTCGTTGAAGATATTATTTCTAAATAATTTTTATGCTTAGAAACTTCTCATTCTCTAGCTATTTAGCTGAGAATAGTGTTGTTTAGCACTAGGGTGTTCCTCATCAGGAATCCCACCTCTTCCATTGAGTAGCTCTTGGAGGAGTCTTTCATTTCTTGACCACTATTAGGCATTTGGCCAAGCTCTTCTTCCAAATACAACACAGATCCTATTGAGGGTTTGGTTGTATTTGTAAGCTACAGCAAGTGGAGGTTAGATCTATTCAGATCTAAGCCATTCTAGTGCCTCTTTTCAGTGGGAAAGCCTTCTATCCCCCTGGAAAGAGAGTATTGGATGAGGAGAGCTCATTTTAAGATCTTGGCTTGAGGCCACATCATGTTCTAGAGCCTATAGTGCAGTCCATCTTCTAGAACTGCGTTATCTACAAGGAGAAAGTTGCAGGGTCTTTTGGCACTTCAAGGAGGAGAGATCTCTAGTGTTGGGAATCTGCCCTTCGCTGTGGTGATCCATGGATTACAGATCTAATACATTTTCCATTCAGATCTAATCTGAATACTGGTATATTTTCTTCAGGAATTCTGAATCATTATGCAGATCAGCTGCATTAGATCTCAGATCTACTCCATGTACATCATTTTCTACTACAAACCCCAAGGGGATTTTGAATAGGAGACTCTATAGTGTACAGATCTGATATAGATATATATTTTTGTACAAAAATATGCTCTATATATGAATTTTAAACTACAAATCTTTCAGCTAATAAAATAACACTGTCAAGCTTGAACAGTCATATCATATGGTTGCAGTCTCTTATTTTGAGCAATTCTTCATGTAAAGTCTTCTAATATCTGTTATATAATGAAAGGGCTTCAATATAACTCTGATTTTCTATTATAAATAATCATATTGAGCCTCCATATTGGCCTCCTACTGTTAATTTTTTGAACTGCATTTTTTCATGGGTAGTGTTATTTTGTATTGCTGCAACCCCTTCCTTGGGAAATTTCCAACTGCACTAGGTGTGGGGAGACCTATTTAACCCACCTAGAAGGATTTTTTTTTGAATCCCTCTTGGATTCAGGTCTTATATTGTCAAATATAAGGGATCCAATTTTTCCAATCGTGTAGCATACATTCCTAAAAAATGTGTGTTTCAAGCATGCCTTACTAGCAGTCCCAATTTGGGAATATTACACTATGATATTCCATTTAGTTAAAGCTAAATTTTAGGAATATTACAGTCCTCCCCTCCAAAAAATTTCTTGTCCTAAATAAACTGTAAAGGTGGAGAAAAGTTCTCTCCTCCTCCTCTTGTGGCCTCCTCATCAAATAGTCTCCACCATTGCTTCAAATATTCTACAACAATTCTGCCTCCCAAGGGTTTCTCCCATGTGTGCAAGTTTGCCTTTGGTGGATAAACCAAATGGCTCTCATCATGAGAAAATTGAAGGTCTATATGGAAATATTCTTTCTGTCCAATGGCCTCGTCAAGGTAGGAGTGATGGCAAGCATATGGGATCTCATTCCCAATGAGAGAATCCCATCACCATGCTATCATCCAAATGATATGAATCACCTTCCAACATGGTAATTCATAGAAAAGTTCCTCCCAATTGTTCATGAGAGGCATATCCCAAGTGCCCCAAAAAATCATATGGCCCACCTCATAAAGAAGTAAGTGATATACTTTAGTGGCCATACCACCTCCCATGCTTCCTCCAATCACTTCCATAAAAAGGATAAGTACATCATCAATGTATGGGATCAAAAATAAGCCAATACAAACAACAATATGTAAAAACGGAGGTGGATCATAGTCCCACATGTGGAACCAGCACAATAAATCTCCTGATTGCATTAGATAATGATATGGTAAGTGGTTTCCACACCACTCACTTCCTGCCCAAGTCCTCTCACAAATTCTAAAAAGGTGAGAAATTTTTGGTGCTTTTGGAGTGCACCCAAAGTTATAAATCATCTCCTTATATCCTCTTAGGGAGTGGCCATGCTCAACATATTTTATGGCCCAAAGTTGGCCATGAAGTTTGTAAGGAAGAATGCTCCTTATTGGAGAAATGGCCTGCACATATATGGTTAAGGAATGCATATATTCATTATATAAATAATTATGCAACCAAACATTATCCTTACCATATGATTTACTCATACAGATGGAGTGTCTCATAGATAAATCCCTTCTCATTCCCAAAGAGGGAAGAGGTGGTTGTGATAACTCCCCCAAAGAGTTATGTATCTCCTTCATCTCCACATGATCCATGAATCTCCTCAAATGCTGATATATCTCCTCTTCAAAGCCTTCCCCAGTGTACCCCTCCATGATGGTGTGGTATGCTTTCATAGAATGAGTGTGGCTGAAGAGAAAATATTCATGAGCTGCTTGTAGTAACTTCTCCTTGAGTTTGAAAGCTCTAGATAAGAAGATCCTACCATCATAGTAGATGACCTCGTCTCTAACTGAATATCCCTCCTCATTTAGTTGGTCATCAAGTATCATACAAGTAAAAATATCCTTGGAATAATCCACCAATAGCTGGGATTTCCAATATGGATCTATCCTCCACAGTGACATCCCTGATGATCTGTCATGGAAAGAATCTGTCATGGAATTTTCCTCCTATATGACATCTGCCATGCCAAAAAGACATATTGGAAGGCTGCTATCCTCCCTCTGCTGCTCATTTCTCAGCACAATATCTGAGATGAGAGTGGGTAATGATGATGTTGGGAGAATACCTCCCTCCTCCTTGAGTCTACCCAAGACTCTTAGCACTATGTCAAGTCCTCCCAAGGTCCTCACCCCTTTGGGATCAATGAGTGGTGCAACCAAATGTGAGGCATCTCTCATCATCTCTTGATCTAGTGGTATCTCAGGTGGAATACCTCCATGTAATGAGACATCAATATCAAGAGTAGACTGCATATATGAATGGAAAAATTTGACCCTTTCCCTTACTACGCAAATCAGTCTGCCTCTTCTGTGCATTAACCTTCTGAAATAGATATGGATGTGTGTTCCTAATCATATCATGTTGGCCATCCTCCCTACCTTCTCCTTTCATCTACAAGGTCTCACAATCTATCAATAATGGCACATCTTGTTCATGGATTATGCCTTGATCTCCACATATGAGATCCTTTGGAAATCCTTGTGAACATACAAGAATTCCTCTTGTTGGAGAAAGTGCTCCATCTTCCTCTTCATGAGGTGATAGATATGCCCTGGATATGACAGCGATGTTGCCTCTAGCCTTCTCTTCCTCTTCAATATGGATGGTAGTCACATTTTCAATAAGAGGATCCTCTTTTGAAAAAGGGATCTCGATGCCCTCTTTTCCAGGAGTATGAGATAGAGATATTACCTCTAGCAAGGTATTATGAAAGATGTTAGCCTCTTCAATAGTTTTCTGAAGTGGAGTTGGGTTTATAGATCCTTCCAACCCATGCAAAGGTTTTTTTTGTTTTGGTTTGTTTAGCTCCACCAAAGGTTTTTCAGAATGTTTTTCATCGAACCTTTCCAATATTCTCCTAGTCAACTTTGCATAAGTAGATGTATTTGCATTTTTTAATGAAAAATATTCAAACAACTACCAAGCATAAGCCTTACCTTCAAAATGCAACACTGCTACTTTGATGGCTTCATTCTCTGAAACTTGGTGTTGCCACAAATAGGTGTCTAGCTCCTCCACCCAAGCCTTAACTGAAAATTTAGGTGAACCATCAAAAGTAGATAGAAATAATCTACCCACATCGGGCTGCTTGCTCCTTGTGCTTCTTTCCTCCTTTATCTTTCAAAACCCTTGGAATTTTAGGTGATCTTTGAACCTCTTAGATTGAGATTCATACTCTTGCAAATAATCACCAAGAGTATCCTTCTTTGGCACATCTTCTCCCTCCATCTCTCTTACAATAAATATGGGCATAAGACTGTGCTGTGAATCATAATGTGTGGTTGTATTATCACACCTATCATGCAAAAATCTAGATCTTGCTTCATATTCGAACCCCCTTGGAGATTCCCTAAACATTTCCCTTCCCATCTTCTTGATATCTCCCTTGATGCTCTGCATAGTTTGAAAAAGAAGCTTTGAGAGCTCCTCTTCCTCTCTTCCTCCAAATAATGGAGCCATGTCTTTTTTTTTATGTACATCTCCTCTTCTTGTGAGAAGCTTCTCCTTATGGTGACATATTGGCTGAATGCACAGGCTGAGCCAAGATTATGCTCTGGTACCACTATAATATTCCCAAATGGGAAAAGAAGAAATATAGTGTATAAAATGTAAGCAGCGGCAAGTATTTAACACATGAAACCAATATGGAGCCATATTATTGATCACATATGAAGCCTGCCAATGCGGCTAGATCCATCTAAGTCTGGATCTATCATGCGCCGAGAGGGATCAAATCTCTTGAGGTGCAAACCTATTTTTTGAGTGCAAAACTTGAGGAAAGGTTTGCACCTCGAGAGATTTGATCCCTCTCGGCGCATGATAGATCTAGAGTTAGATGGATCTAGGCTGGTTCCAGTTGGAGGCATCAAAGTCACATTTTTCAGATTATTAAAATTTTTGTATATTTTTGAGATGTAAGATGGATCTAGGTTGGTTTCAATCGTGTGCTGCCAAGGAAAATCTATCAAAGATATGATTAATTTTATCATTAATATGTAAATATATCAAATATTAATATAATCATTTTAAATATGCTAAATATTTCTAAGATTAACTTGGTCATTTTAATTTTAAATTTTCTTAGTTACCTCAGTTCGTTGAGATGATAATTATTGTTAATAACTATAATGATGAAAAATGATGAAATATTTTTTTAAATGCAAAGTGAAAATAATAGTGTTGAAAGATAGAAAATGTGAACAATAAGAACATACTCATGTTACAATCAATCTCAAACTATTTTCTTCTACTATTCTTATTTCCTCCCTTGTTAGTTTTGTTATCTTTTCATATCGATTATATGAAAAAGAAAATTTAAATCGTAAACCATTTAAATCTTTAGCTCAATCTGTTGTAGTAAACATGATACATTGTCTCTCTTGCTCTCCAATATTAATAGCTTAAATTACTATAACACAAAAATCAATCTACATTGTTAATAACTTTTTGTGCTTACACTAAAATCAATGCATATTTTTAATCCAATCACTTTAATATTAATGTACCGTCATATATCAAATTACATCAAATCATAAATCAACATATACATTGAAATCAATGCATTTAATGCAAGCAATCAAATAAGATTAGAAAATAACTTCTACATTGAAATCAATGCACCTAATGAAATCAATCAAATAAGATTAGAAACCAACATCTACACTGAAATCAATGCATTTACTCAAAGCAATCAAATAGGATTAGAAATCGCCATCTACACTGAAATCAATGCATTTAGCGCAAACAATCAAATAGTATTAGGAATAATCTACATTGAAATCAATGCATCTAGTGCTAGCAATCAAATATAATTATAAATCGGCGTCTAAATTGAAATCAACACATCCAGTGCAAGCAATCAAATAGTATTAGGAATCATCACCTACACTGAAATCAATGCATCTAGTGCAAGTAATCATATATCATTAGAAATAAATATCTACACTAAAATCGATGCATCTAGTGCAAATAATCAATAGGATTATAAATCACCATCTCCACTTAAATCAATCCATCTAGTGCAAGAAATATTCTTCCCTCTCTCCACCCTCCATCCATATCTATATCCCCATCCATCTCTTCTTTTTTGTCTCTATCTCACCCCCCTAAACACACACGCTCTCGCACTCCATATATATCATTTTCTTTGTCGATCACCCTCTCTCCCCATCTCTCTCTTCTTCCCTCTCTTCCCCTTCTCTCCCTCTCCCCCGCTAATATCTCTCTTTTACTCTTTGTCTCTCTCTCTCTCTCTCTCCATCATCCTTATCCTCCACTCTCTCTATCTCTAAGAATTAACATCTACAAATCAATGCATTTAGTGCAAACAATCAAATAGGATTAGAAATCATCTATATTGAAATTAAGTCATCTAGTGCAAGTAATCAAATATAATTATAAATCAACATCTAAATTGAAATCAACACATTCAGTGCAAGCAATCAAATTGTATTAGAAATCACCACCTACACTGAAATCAATGCATCTAGTGCAAGTAATCAAATATCATTAAAAATAAATATCTACACTAAAATCGATGCATCTAGTGCAAATAATCAAATAGGATTAGAAATCACCATCTCCACTTATATCAATCCATCTAGTGCGAGAAATATTCCTCCCTCTCTCCACCCTCCATCCATATCTATATCCCTCTCCATCTATTCTTTTTTGTCTCTCTATCTCACCCCCCTAAACACACACGCTCTCGTACTCCATATATATCAATCTCTTTTTCAATCACCCCCTCTCCCCATCTCTCTCTTCTTCCCTCTCTTCACCTTCCATCTATATCTCTATATTCCCCTTCTCTCCCTCTCCCCCATTAATATCTCTCTTTCCTCCTTTTGTCCTCTCTCCCTATCTCTCCATATTCCTTATCTCTCTCTCTCCCTCTCTCTCTCTCTCTCTCTCTAGAAACCAACATCTACACTGAAATCAATGCATTTACTCAAATAAATCAAATAGGATTAGAAATCGCCATCTACAATGAAATCAATGCATTTAGTGCAAACAATCAAATAGGATTAGAAATCATCTACATTGAAATCAATTCATCTAGTGCAAGTAATCAAATATAATTATAAATCGACATCTAAATTGAAATCAACAAATTCAGTGCAAGCAATCAAATTGTATTAGAAATCACCACCTACACTGAAATCAATGCATCTAGTGCAAGTAATCAAATATCATTATAAATAAATATCTACACTAAAATCGATGCATATAGTGCAAATAATCAAATAGGATTATAAATCACCATCTCCACTTATATCAATCCATCTAGTGTGAGAAATATTCTTCCCTCTCTCCACCCTCCATCCATATCTATATCCCCCTCCATCTCTTCTTTTCTGTCACTCTATCTCACCCTCCTAAACACACACACTCTCGCAATCCATATATATCAATCTCTTTGTCAATCCCCTCCTCTCCCCATCTCTCTCTTCTTCCCTCTCTTCACCTTCCATCTATATCTCTATCTTCCCCCTCTCTCCCTCTCTCTCCATCTTCCTTATCACTCACTCACTCTCTCTTTCTC
>JAXQQM020079388.1:0-15515 GCA_034641835.2 Pinus albicaulis
GGGAAACCACTCGGTCAAAGACCCATGATGATGATCAAATGCTGAGCACGAGGTCACCTATCAATGATGGAAATAGGCCCAAGGTGCGGCTCTAGGTTTGCTCTCAGAGCAATGTGTCGTAGTCGATAAGAGACAAAACCGCCGGCAAGAAGTCAATGGGGACCTTCTCAAACCAGCACGAGTAGAAGACCAAAACATCTGATGTGATAGAACATGATACTGACAAGACCGAGAAGGCCGACTGAATAATGAGTCAAGAGACACCGCAGAATGGCCGACTCAGGTTAAACTTCCCTTGAACAAAAGCACGACTCTGTGATGACCATGGCAGTAAAAAGTGACACTGTATAAGTCTGTCATGCAGGAGGCAAAACAAACTCTCCATATGATTGGAAGAGATAACCAACCGGGGGAGAACTGACAAGTGAAACATGGTAAATGCTGAACCTAGGTCAAAAACTAAAACCATCCCAAATGTAGGAAATATATATAAGTATATGTGCTTTGTTCAAGGGCGACAAACTGACTCTGTACTGCCATCAAAACAACGAAGATACATCCCGTTCCCGCTCTTTTTGTTATATTTGATTTTTTTGTCTTTTTCATATAATAAGCCTAAAAAGGAATAAAAGAATGCTATGGTACAATGGATAGAATGAGTATCAAGAAAGCAGATGCACTAGTTCCTGGGATTGGAACAATCCTATGCTCAATGCAAGGTGGCGAAAACTAGTCAGTGATACTCAGAGGAACGTTCCATCCATGGGTACAAAGGTGTCAAGTCGTGATAGCTAAGTGCATGCAATGGTTAACTTGTACAGAAATTCAAGGTCAAAATTTGGCTTAAACATCGAGTCCAAATGAAGCCGGCTAAAGGCCAGGATAAACAAGTAGCCAATATGCAATGCAGTAATACAACTTAACGACACCGGGGAGCCTCTAGGGTAAAAGCCAGAAAAAATGATAAGTGATGAAGAAGAAGAATGAAGCTTCAGCACAGAAGACATGGCGGGACTAAAGAGGACTCCCGAGCCTACATAAAAAGCAGCATGGGCAACAAGTGATAGCGAGGAACTAACTAGGAAGCCCATGTAAAGGAAGGCTCTACCATCGAGTCATGATTAAATAATCGGCGAGTGAAATGGGTGTAATACTCATGACCTGATGGGATCGACCCTAAGGCAAGTGATCAGTATGGAGGCTAGTATGCAAGATGCAACGGAAAGTGATTCCCTAACCTATATGCCAGTGAAGATCATATACTTGCCGTGACGAGTCGGAAATCATGGATAAAAAACCAGGAAAAATCTCAAAATCGTCAAAATGTACCTGAAAACATACCAAACTGGGCACTTCCAAGCAATCGAGTTATACAGCATAAGATAGATCGAAAAAATAAGCATAAGGAATTTTTGCGAAAATTTTCAACTTTTTAGCCATAAATAGACAAATTACCTCTCATTTGGTTCATTATTACATAGCTGATTTGGAAAAAGTGCTCTGGAGCTAAAAACTTCTTTCGTCAAATCAGGAACAACCGACCGTCGGAATTCAGCGAAACTTCAGGTAGGCTCCTTAATCATCCTGTTTATTCATTTTGTCCATTTGGAAATTAAAATTAAGTGATTTTTTTCTTTAAAACCCTTGCTAAAAAATGCGTATCTGCGCATACGCGGGTTTAATGAAGGAAATTCGTGTATACACGCGACTGTGCACATGAAAAGTCGCGTATGCGCAGGTCCGATTGCAAAAAAGCGTGGCTAATGCAAAATTTGATGAAATTTCTCAGGATGACCATCTCATGGAGGGAACGTGAGCACAGCGCAGTAGACCAAGAGGTCATGCAGGACCGCGCATCGCAAAACATCCTCCGAAATTGCGGATTGTTGAAATTCTTTAAAATGCCCAATATGAAAAGCAATGTGCGGTTGCTTGAAATGCTCGTAAATTACTGGGAACTAGATCAGGATTGCTTCATAATTGATCAGATGCCACTACGCATTGAAGTGGAGGATATATATTTCATCACTGGACTCTCCAGGAGGGGAGAACCAGTAGACCTGCACGGAAAACCCCTGGGAGGGTTAACTGTGGAAGATTATGTCCACGTATATTGCGTAGATAATTCCAAAAAGGTTGGAACGCAGATTGCAATTAGAGATATCAGGGATTTGCACATGAAGATCCTCCTTTTCACCATCAGCAGAGTGGCAGGATCTGCCTCACTACATCAGGCGTCCAGGACGCAAATGAGTATAGTTGTAGAGTGTTTGACTCATGTTTATGATTGGTGCACAGCCCTGCTACTGAACATGAAACAACAGCTGACTTCTATTCGCCAAGTAAAGACCAAACACTTTGGCTATGGTACCATTTTGACAACATTCTTCTTTGAGAGGATTCCAGCTTTGAGACCCAGAGTCATCTCGACTATCAGTAGCCCGTGGGACCCAAGAATTGCCCGTTGGGCAGACATGATGAAGAGACTGGGGGGTAGTGAGGTACCCCGGACCACGTGGGACGATGAGTTCTTCCTGTGGTGGGGAGAACAGATCATCGCAGTGGACGACTATCCCTATGCCGGGATGGATTTCCGTGGAGATCCAGATCTAGTGCTTCCACCTGGCACAACATGGGGAGCAGTCGGTAAGTTTTGCAAAATTTTTGACTTATATAATTTTTTTGGATTTTTTTCAAATATGTATGAAAAAATGAAAAATAAACATGTTTTTGATTGGATTCATAATGACTGACAATTTAAAATGATCATGTTTCAGATGTTGGACTAGTTCGTCCTGAGGGCCTATCGCGCCATAAGCGCCGCAGAGGTGAGGCAGAGACAGTGGATTCCGACAGGACTGTCCAGGCCGTGCAGAGAAACTTGGAGGGACTGACCCGCCAAATCCCTATGGCTGCCATGGACGACTTGCCGGAAGCCGTCCAGAGACGGGTTGTAGGAGTACCCCGGGACTGGGTTAGACTATTCCGCCGTGTGGCCACTGCAGTTATGTTCTATAGGAACACGACTTCTGGGCAGGGTCCTCAGGAGTAGACAGATTTTATATATTAGATGATTGTATATTCTTTTTTGAGACTGAACATGATGGGGCGTAAGCCCAAGTTTTGTACGAGATTATGGATCCAAATTTTGTAAAGTTTTTTGACACTCCGATGATATATATACAACGATATTTGATGTGATGTGATAAATGTATCAAATGTATGATGCTTTTTGATGATTAAAATTTATTGTATGGAATGATTAATGTGCCAATCTAATGCTTGATTAGCTAATGAGTCAGCAAACCAATTGTCAGCTCGAGGAATATGAATGAATGTTAAAAATTGAAATGACCTTTGTAACAAACGTACCCTCAAGAACAATCATAATAAAAATGGATCTCGTACCCGATAAGTGTTGTTCAACTGCGACACCACCAGCTGGGAGTCCAAGAAAACTACCAATGAATCAACACCCAAAGATATTTCCTCCGAGAGTAGATGAATGACTGCAGTGTATTCTGCTACATTATTGGAAGCAGGACCAATGCAGACTCCTCTTGATACCAACAGCTGACCGGAAGGATAATGAAGCACCCAAGCCGCGAAAGCTAGGTTCCGGGTGTGTCTACTAGCACCATCGGCGAAACCAAAATGACTCATGACATCCAACACAACCTGCCAAAGCAGATCAAAAACATCATCACCTCATCAAAAATCGAAAATCAAACAGATATGTACAAAGCAAAAAACTACTATATACAAAGAAAAATGCCAGGCCAAAGCCTAGGCATAATACTTCTTCAAATAGAGCCCATTTTGGGGCTCCGGCAACTCGTTCCCTTCGAAGTCAACCAAGGTATACGCTCCTTTCTTAAGGACTTTTTTAACGATATAGGGGCCATACCACATCGATTTAAACTTTCCTGCCCCCAGGGCATCCTTTTCTTGGGCATAGACCAAAACAAGGTCGCCTTCTGAAAAGACCCTAGGCTTGACCGCCTTATCGTACTGAACCTTTACTCGGTTTTTATGCGCTTCATTCATCGTGGCGGCATCTCGACGCTGCTCATCGAGATGTTCCAGATGAAGAAGCTGTTCTGCCAGACTAGAAGTGTCAGGAAGAAGCTCAACAGCTAATTTAAGGGAAGGAATCTCGCATTCAATGGGAAATACGGATTCCACCCCGTGGACTAACTGCAACGGAGTAAAGCCAGTTGCAGTTTTAACTGACGTCCTGTATGCCCAGAGTGCAGGATATAGCATAATGTGCCATTTGGATCTATGTTTATCAATTGTCCGTTGAAGAATTGTCTTCAAGGATTTATTCACGGCTTCCACTTGCCCATTGGCCTGAGGATAATATGGAGATGAATGCTCCTGCCGGAAACCCAATTTGAGAACCAACTCAGCCATCATACTATTCTGAAAATGACTGCCATGGTCAGTGACAATCTCTCTAGGTATACCAAAACGAGCGATAAATTGGTTGAAAAGGAACAAAGCTGCAGTCTCACCATCGTTCCCAAAAGTAGGCATAGCCTCGACCCACTTCGTAAAGTAGTCTACTGCTACGATAATGTACTTGTGACCTTTTGCGGAAGGCGGGTTACAAGTAGTATAATCCATACCCCACTTTGTAAAGGGTCCGACAGTAACGACTGGAAAAAGCGGAGCTGGATGAGCGCGCATTTTTCGAGTATATACCTGACACGGATGACACCTTTTGACCGATTCAATACAATCTTTGAAAATCGAGGGCCAAAAGTATCCAGCACGCAAAATATTTTGGGCTGTAGCAAGCCCAGATAAATGACCCCCACAAGCTCCACTGTGAGAATCATTGAGCATAGCCTCGGCTTCTTCGAAAGTTAAGCAGCGTCTTAGGATTGAATCAACCCCTCGACGGTACAAAGCATCACCAATAATCAGATAATTCTTGGCTAAGTGACGCAGCTTACGACGCTCATCTTTCGAAAAAGAAGAGGGAAACTTCGCAGTCTAGAGATACACAATGATATCCCCATACCAAGGATCTTATGGAGAGATTAGAAACAAGTGTTCGTCCGGAAAGGACTCATCATAGATCATCTCCTCTCCACAAGGCAACTCGGAGATCAATTCCGCAAAGACTAATGACTTCTTGGATTTGGCAGACATGAACCCTAGATCAAATTCCTGTAATATCACAATCCATCTATTATATTTGCCCCCAATCACTCGCCTAGCGAATAGCGAAGTAGTTGGCGGCTGCCAAGACATAATTTTTGCGAAGAATAATGTAATGCCGGAGTCGCTGCACAGCATGAACTGCTGCTAAGGCTAATTTTTCTATCGGGGTGTATCGAAGTTCAGGTCCTACCAGTCCTCGACTAAGGTAGTAAATAACATGCTCAGCAAGAGCATCATCCTCCTGAACTAGAACCATACCAATGGTAGATTCTGCTGTAGCCAGATACAAAAGAAAATCTCTGCTATAATCGGGTGGACTCAGTAAAGGAGCAGAGGTCAATGCCTTTTTCAAGGCATCGAATGAGCGTTGAGCGTAGTCGTCCCAAAGAAAAGGAACTCCTTTCTTCAACAATCTCATATATCCCTTTGTGATCTCAGCATAGTTAACGATAAACCTCCGAAGAAAATTAGACTTCCCTTGGAGACTTTGAAGCTGACGGATTGAAGACGGGGGAGGCAACCGAAGTATTGCCTCAACCTTGAAGGGATCTACCCTTATCCCTTCCCTCGACATGATAAATCCCAACAGCCGACCGGATGTTACCGCGAAAACGCACTTGTTCGGATTCAAACGAATTTTATAAAAACAACATCTTTCAAATATTTGCCGGAGGTGACCAGGATGATCCATCCTCTTTCGAGAATGAGCAGCTAGATCATCTAAGTATGCCTCAATAATCTTCTTGATGTCGTGGAAGGCGTAAGACATGGCCCGCTGAAAGGTAGCTCCAGCATTTTTAAGACCAAAAGGCATTTTCTTGTATGCAAACGTACCCCAGGGACAAATAAATGCAGTCTTATGTTGATCTTCAAGACGGATAGTAATTTGATTATATCCAGAAAAACCGTCCATGAAGGAGAAAATCTCGTTACCGGCACACTCGTCAATGATCTGATCGATGAACGGTGTGGGGTAATTATCTTTAGGACATGCCTTATTTAGGTCTCTGAAATCGATGCACACTCGAATCGTTCCTTGCTTTTTATCTACCAGAACGGGGTTTGAAACCCATTCAGTCAAAGGAACTGGGAAAATGAATCCCGCCTTAAGCAGCTTTTCAACTTCAGCTTTGATAGCTGCTGCCTTCCTAGGATTAACCGGACGAAGTTTTTGCCTGACCGGCTTAGCGTTTTCATACGTCTTGATCTCATGTTGGACAATAGATGGGTCTATGCCAGGCATTTCCTCATAAGACCAAGCAAATACATCCCTATACTCTTTGAAGAGCTCGGTATAGATTTGAATCTCCTCACGGGAACATTCAGCTCCAATGAAGACATTCTCGACAATATTGGGATCCCTGGAGATGTTCACCGGGATAGTAGGAGAGATCACAGCCATGTTCCCTTCAGCATAAACCTGTGTTGGTGCTAAGGGGCTCAAGACTGGGTGAACAGGTCCAGGAGACTGAGGACTTGGAAAACTTGTTTCGACTTCGCTCAAGTCAGGTAGGAAGTAAGACCGATGATGCAAGTCATCCCACGGTCTATCTATGCCTGTCATCGCTTCCAGGATGGCCTCTTCAGATGGAAGAGTGGTATCTAGACAATCCTGGGCAGAAGAAGAAGTAAGCGTCCAAGCCGGAGCCACATCACCATCCAACTCTTTCGGTGAAAGAGGAGCTGGATCAGACTCTGCAGTGTCAACAATAGACTGATATGCAATCTCAGCTGCAGAAATCGGGAATGCCATTCCACCCACTTGCCCTTCCTCCAATGTGGCTGTTGGAGAAGGTAAGGTCCAAGGGTCCGAAAAATAATGAGTTTGAAAGAACTCTCTTCGAAGGGGAGCCCTGGAGGATGAAATAGCATTAATAGACACCTTAGGAGGAGGAAGATCGAAAGAACCCATCAGGGAAGAATACATTCCAACTCCTAGATTCTCAACAGGCGCCTTAGTATTATCCAACTTAGGAACAGATGAGTCAGAAGGCGCATCCAGGTCTATAGGAGGACAGTCCAGTTGATCCACTGTGACAATCCTCCCTTCGTGGGGGAAACATACAATTCAAAATAATGAGGATGCAATGGCATCCATCTCATAAATCCAGTTCCTCCCCAACAGAAGGTTGTAGTCCAAGGCTGCATCCACTACCTCAACCTCTATGTTGACAGTTTTGCCCCCAACACAGATGGGCAAAGCTGGGAAAATACCATGGGGTCTGTGAGAATGACCATCGAATGCAGTAAGAACAGTACTAGATGGAACAACTTTGGGAGATCCAAGTGTCTTCCAGCATGCGAGAGACATCACGCATGTAGAAGCACCCTCATCAACAACCGTTCGAAAGATATTGCACTTCCGATACGACGATTTAATATGGAAAGCCATGTGATGAGGAAGTCTCTTCTTAAAATTAGTCATATCAAAAGTAATCAGAAGAGAATTTTTCGGATCAATAGCCCCAATGGAAGTGAGCAAAGCACTGCGCTGAGCCGGACAAGACTGGAGTACCTCTAAAGCTGACATAGCACAAGGACTCTGCGCCAGATCTTCTACAATCGAGTAGTTCTGGGCAGCCCTCGCGTTCGGATTAATCGTTGATCGCTTAGAAGATGCTTTTGGCATCCGAGGCATAGACTCGACAGTTGGCTTTGTGATGTGAAGCGGCTCAGTAGCATCGGGAACTTCCTTAGCTTTCGAAGATTCCTCTCCGCCATAATCACGGGATCTCGTAGCGACATCCACGTGAGCACTCATCATAAAGATGTTCGATGGAATTTCCCCTTCCTGGGTACCTCCAGAGGAAGCCCCAGGATTTTGGTTCGCGCCAACAACTAATTGCTGCCCTTGGGGAAAAGGGTTTGTTAACACAACCTGGGAACTAGAAGAACCCTGCTGGGATAACAGGCGCTGAGCATCCTGAATTTTAGGGCAAAGGTGTGTGAGATGGTCTCCAGTACAAAGCTTGCATGGAAAATTCACTTTCTTTTTCTCCTTTTGACCCTCACCAACACGCTCGTTGGTTTTATTTGCATTTCCCTTCCCGTTCTTGCCCTTCTTCTTGTTATTTCGTCCCTTCTTCTTCCCATCGGACTGTTGATTTCCTTTGGGATCGGAAGCTTGGACAGCATTTATGGAAAAAGACTGGGAAGGTGATGAATCAGCTGGCACAGCCTGACCAGAAGGAGCAGATTGTAAAGACAACTGCTGCAATTGAGAAAGCAGGCTGGCTGCACTACTATTGACCGATCCGACAAGCCCGTCACCATGCGGACCAGGTTTAGGTTTCGATAAATCCAATTTGGAGCGAGGAGCATTGGGAAAATACTTATAAAGCATCCCAGACTGAGAATAGATCAGTTCTAACTGCTGGGCCCTAAAAATGGCCTGCTCCTCAGAAAATACCCCAGATAGGGATACATCTTTTGAAATATCTGACTGCAGAGATTTCAAAAACCACTCGAGAATGAATTCACCTGGAATATGAGCTTTGATAAGCCTCTTCCTTCTCCTCCATTCCTGAATGTGATCAGAAATGTGAGTTGCCTCATCCTGCTTAAAATTAGCCAGGAGTTCGGTCCCAGCCTCATATCTGACAGGCAACTGAAAATGGTTTAGAAATGTGACGGCCAGTTCTCCAAATGTAGCGAAACTGCCCCCAGTGAGCTCGATATACCATTTGGCAGCATTTCCAGTTAGGGTGCGTTGAAATAATCTCAACCTAATCGAATCATCGATCAGGGAGTTCGAAGAACACCATAAGTGGAAAGTGGTGATGTGGTCAGCCGGATCCTCCCCATTCTTACCTTCAAATTTTGGAATATCTGAAGGAATTTTGGTCGGGACCGGAGGCCACCCCAGACTATAACGAATCGGATCATTAGTCAACTTCGACAGATCTGGCAAGTTTAACGTTGCCAGAAAAGGTAAGCGAGGCGGAGCCTGAGGATTCCATCCTTGATGGGATGGATTCCCAACATTATGAAAAGAATAGCCTGGATTTGATGAGGCACCAGGTTGCCAAAAAGGACTCGTAGAAAACGGAGAAGAACCTCCTCCCCACGCCGAGTTACCAAAGCCCAGACCAGTTCCCCCCGCTGAAGTATTGATTGAAGAGGAAAGCCCCTGATAGGGGTTCCAAGCATTAGATAGAGGAGAAAAAGACTGATAAGCACTCGATGAAGGGAAAGAAGCATTCCCTTGATGACCTGCGTAAAACTGATTCCCTGCCCCCGCTGTAGTAAAGACAGGATTCCATCCCATAAAAGTAGTCGAACTTTGCCCCCCAGACCAAGGGTTGAAACTCTGGGTCTGGGACGTAAACGGAAACGACCCTAAAGAAGGATTGGAACTAGGAATGTGCCCAGTTCCAAAGGGGAAACCCTGAAACGAAGCTGATCCACTAGCCATGTTAGACATGGGTGTAGATCCAGCTGAAGCAGCGGAAAAGGAAAAAGAGGGATTCCCACTAGAGGGCATCCCTGAACAGAAGGGACCAGAATGAGAAGCATGTGCTTGGGTGAACCCAAAGCCAAACACAGCAGCACTAGAAGCAATCGAAGATGAAGCAATAGTGCCCCCTGCTTCAACAGAAGCAGGAGTCTGAATGCCTGCAGCACTCACGGTAGAAGCCGCGTTCCCAGTCGTGGCCATCGAAAGATAAGAATGATACGGAAGATCCGGCGGTCTCTCCGACTCCGGTCCGATGTACTGAACAACAAATGGATAATCAGGAGGAAGAGGAGATGGACCTGTAGCAGGAGGCTCAGGTACGTCTTCGATTTGAAAATCTTCTTCCTGAGGAAACAAAACTCGCGAGGTGAGCGGAACGCTCCTCTCGGGACCGACACCAGAATCAGCTATGAAACCTTCAGACCTTGGTGGAGGATCTCTCTCCACAGCGTCAGACTCCACAGGGTGGTAACCACCTACTAAATCGCTCCTACGCCTTCTCGAAGAAGGCTCTGCACTCTCGGGAGATAACCCCCGGATTCTCCTCGAACGTCGAGGCGCTTGATCAGCCACTTTTATAGATTTATTAAATTAGACTCAAAAAAAGTGAAAAGCTAGGCAAGCTAGGAGCAAAGAGCACTCACTAAAATAAAAATCCCTGAGAAAAAGTCAAGCAAACAGCCTCCAAGTATTTCCGCTCCGGGTGATGAGGACCGGACACCAAAATACAGGAAAGCGAAGTATAGGGCCTTCCGAAAGCAGTCTGGGATGATTAGGGCCCAGAACAACTAGCGAAGGTATCAGAAACAGTTACGCCGACCTCCTAACGACAGCCTTTGCCGGCTCAAGCACCCAAGCTTCACAAGGGCACCCCCCAGAAGTACTGCTGAAAGTGATGCGACGTCTGCCTCAGGTACCACGGGTATTCCCCCCCGCAGTCACCTGTGTGGAACCTAGGAGTGGCAACTATGGACACCAATCCATATCAGAAGCCGGGCGGAATGGTCTTGAGGTCAGATTCAGCTAATCGGAGGGGGGGTATCCCTCTTCTTAACCTTCACTTCCCCTCGCGCTTGACTCTCGGATGAGAGCTTTCCCGATCCACCTCACGGAGTTGGATTTCGCTCAATTAATCAACTTCTATGTTTGTTTGAGTGGCCTTGGAGAGTTAACTCTCCACTCACCTATTCCAAGGCCCTACAACCTAGCTAGTTGGTGATTGACACTTAGAAAAACTTGCTAGTTGATTTTAGATTAAATCACTTATTTTAAGGGCTGTTATATTAAGTCACAAGGATATGGAGATGAAACCAATGGTGTTTTGACGCAAAAGAAATTAATAAAAACTTAACTACATGCACATGCAGTTCTTTGTCTTTCGATGAAAATTAATCTCTATACAGGTTCTACGAGACTAAAAATTGTATTTTTCTTTTCGAATTGCAAACTCACACTCACAAAAACTAAGAAGCTAACTAAATGCTGAAATGCACCTAATGAAAATCACTACAAGCATGTAAATCCTAAGATGCAAAAAATCTCTTAAAACAAGGTGAAATTTCCCAAAAAGCTCCTTCAGTTTTAACTCATCTTTTGTTGTCCAGAAAGCTAATTCTTGAAATCAAGAACTCTTAAAATAAGGACACCAAAAACACTTAAAAACAAGAAGAAGAAATCAAGTGACAACTCCTCCTCAAAATCAAGCCAAAAACTAAAAGCAAGAAACTTCACAAAAGCTTCAAAAGATATGGCAAAACGAAAATGAAAATGCAACAACAAAAACAAAAACAAGACAAAATGTTTTTTGAGTTTTTGAAATGCAAAAACAAAAAGCAAAACAAATGTTTTTTGGGCTTTTTAGTTTTATAAAGCAAGAGCTCGAAAAGACCAAGCACAACTATCGAAATCCAAACCAAACAGGACCGAATTTCAAGCACAAACTTCAACACTGCTCCCAAACCTTATAAGGCTAACTAGTAGCAAGATCAATAAGAGCAAAATAAGACCAAAAACTCAGCCACTCAGCCTAGACAAATAGTGCAAACTCGTCGCAAACAAAAACTCCAAAGAAGCAAGAAAAGTTCTTCGAAAATTGCAACAAAACCTAGCCTATGGAACTCAAGAAAACCAATCAAAAACGAAGCAAAAATCGCAATGCGAAGCACAACACAAAGATAGGAGCGAGTCAGTGAGCAGAAGCTCTCTGTTCTGATAAAGCAGAACAACCAAGAATGCTCAGAAAGCGATCTTGGAACTCAATCCAGAAGTGCCAGCACCAGAAACAACACTTTGCCAAAAAGACTAGTTTTTACTCAAACGAAAGAGAGAAAAGACATGAAACCACTTCCTTCACACTCCAGTAAGTACAGAGACTCTGTAGAAACAGGCCTCCACAGCCAGAAAGGACCAAAAAGTCAAGAAACTCAAAAATTCAAAATCTGCCTAGGTATACACTACTTCTCAGTTATGCAACCAGCGTGCATACGCGTCTGTTCTAAGGGAAACTTGCGTATACGCGGGTTCCTTCAGAAAAACTCGCATGTATACGTGACTGTGTGCAGAAAAAAGTGCGTATTCAAAGGTAAATAATGAAAAAACAAAAAGAACAAGCCTGGAAAAGACACCAAGACTTCAGAATGACTGCAAGAAAATAAACTGGACTGCAAATGAAAGTTAAAACTGCTGGGATCCTACCAAACAGCTGAAACCACCCAACAGGAGAATCACAAAAGTGTGATCCCCAGCGGAGTCGCCAGTTCTGTTTCGGGGAAATCTCACCCTAGAGGTTGGTTGGGGTACAACCTCCACAGAGCAGGGGCATGCTACTTAACAGAGACTCACACAACCATGCACGTTCAGAAAAACTAGATAGAGCAGAATGAGAAAGTTACCCGTAAGTCCTACGGTTGAAGAGATCCACGTGGGGTCCAAACCCCTTGCAACCGTCCTTCCTTCTTAACCTGAAAAACAAGAAGAAACCAGCACAAAGGACAGGTTGTACAGCATATATCTACTCTAAATGTTAGTGAGATTCATATAAAACATTAAATAAATCATAATGAATGCTTGTATAACAAATATTCTCATACACATAAGCATACACTAACACGTTTATTTCGGGAACAACTTGGTACTTCTGTATTATAAATAGCATGTACAAAAGTAACAAGTGGAGAGATCACCTGATCCTTCCAAGGCCTTCGCAGACCGTCGTCCGGATCCATCCAGCCCTTGCCTCGCTAAGACTCCTTCCAAACTGGTGCATACGAGATAACATATAAAGGGATGTGTATCTCAAGGAAACAAGGGTTTCCTACAATGAACTGGGAAAGTGCAGGAGGCACGGGGAATCGGACTTGGATAGGGAATACCAACATAGTATAATATCAATAATTCTCTCTCTCCCTTAGGCCATACACATGAGGGATTTTTATAGTCCCTCCAAGTAGTTTCAGCAGTTGGAAATAGTTGGCCACAGGCTGGGGTGGTTGAACTACCTGAGTAACCATCAACCCAGCGCGAAATTAGGGATTTTTTATATATTTTTTAATCATTTTAATGGCATACGCGGAAAATTCTAGCTGGACTCGCGTATACACGTGGAAAAGTACGGGCATAGTCGCGTATGGGGGATTTTACACTGTTTTTAAGTGAATTTGTCCAAGTCTGTAGGAATGGGTGCCCAAAAGCCATAAAGCAATCATGAATCATGTCGAGGTGAGAAATGATGCTATAACATATCTGAGTGTTTAAATCTCCTCTAGGGAAATTGAGTTGGAATTTTCAACCTCACCAGGCTTGAGGGCATGTTTAGCCATGAGGAACTCACACAACCATGCACGTTCGAAGGAAAAACTAGATAGAGCGAATGAGAAAAGTTACCCACGTGGGTCCTACGGTTGAAGTAGATCACGTGGGGTCAGGCTGATGACATCCTTCCTTCTTAACTGAAAAACAAGAAGAAACCCCGACACAAAAGGACAGTTATAAGCCCCATATATCTACTCTAAATGTTAGTGAGATTCATATAAAACATTAAATAAATCATAATGAATGCTTTTATAACAAATATTCTCATACATATAAGCATACACTAACACGTTTATTTCGGGGAACATCATGGTATACATGTGTCCTAAATAGCAAGGACTGGTAATCGGTGGAGAGATCTTGATCCTTCCCACGGCCTTCGCTGATAGTCATAGGATCCGTTATTACTGCCTCGCTAAGACTCCTTCCAAACTGGTGCATACGAGATGACATATAAAGGGATGTGCATCTCAAGGAAACAAGGGTTTCCTACAATGAACTGGGAAAGTGCAGGAGGCACGGGGAATCAGACTTGGATAGGGAATACCAACAGAGTATAATATCAATAATTCTCTCTCTCTCCCTTAGGCCATACACATGAGGTCTTTTTATAGTCCCTCCAAGTAGTTTCAGCAGTTGGAAACAGTTGGCCACGGGCTGGGGTGGTTGAACTACCTGAGTAACCATCAACCCAGCGCGAAATTAGGGATTTTTTATATATTTTTAATCATTTTAATGGCATACGCGGAAAAGTCTAGCTGGACTCGCGTATACACGCGGAAAAACACGGGCATAGTCGCGTATGGGGGATTTTACACTGTTTTTAAGTGAATTTGTCCAAGTCTGTAGGAATGGGTGCCCAAAAGCCATGAAGCAATCATAAATCATGTCAAGGTGAGAAATGATGCTATAACAGATGCCCCCTAATATATGAGGTCAGAAGGGGTACATGATGGCCGAAATGTATTATGCACATAGAAGGAACTTCGCAAGGACAAGAGAGGACTTCACCAGATTTCAGCCTGCCAAAAACCAATGAAAGAAACCAGAGAGTCAACTCATGCTGAGGCGGGCATACCCATGCTCAGTCAAAAATACATCATATAGAAAGTAATGAATAGATCCAACATGTATACAAGTATAACTGAACTGAAAGTACACAATGAATCATCTGAGCATGGCCCGGAAATACAAGTCTGAATCAATGTCCAAGTATCACATATAGAAAGCTGATCAAAGATGGTGCAACTAGATGTCTGATCAAATAAGTAACTGAAACTCCAAGTACCAGATCATAAGAGGTGGATCAAACGGTACAATCACGCAACTCGGGGACCAACATATAGGATGCTGCTGTACTGAACTGCAACATATAAGGGTGGACGGCATCACTGGAAGATACTGAAAGGACTGTCAAAAGTGAACCGAAACATGCTGATGCAACCCGAGGTCTTCACCAATCACTATGGCACAATTCTACACAATGGGAATAAATGAGCTGAAGTCGACCATGTGAGAAATCGTTGGATTACCGGGCAATGATGTATCCCGTTAACCAACGCGAGACAACCCACCGATAATGATAATGAGTGTCAAAGTGCCCCAGTACAATTTGACAAGTGCGAATGAATGAGTTGAAGTCGAACACTTGAAAGAATCTACCAATCAGGAGGCAATGATGAATCCCCACTGTCGATAGCGAAGAGTCTGCCACTGATGACTGCAAACCCTAAGGTACTGACAAAAATACTCTAGACCTTATTCCCAGAGCAATGAGTCGGAGTTGATGGGAAAATATTTGCTGGAAGGAAGGCATTAAGGCATCCCACATCAGTCCAGCGCGAGTGTAACCCGTAGGCCAAGATTTGGAAGGAATCAGATGAAGTAGAGTGATGGAACCAAAACCGAAGTACGTTTCCGACATACACAAGATGAAGCTAGTGCACGGAAGAAACCCTCTGAACCAACCAATAATGAAAGCTGACACAGAGGCGAGAAATCCACCGATAGGGTCAAATGGAAATCAAGGTACTGCACGAATCCCAAGTGTGATAATGTGTGCTGACGTCGAACACAA
>JAXQQM020086833.1:0-30141 GCA_034641835.2 Pinus albicaulis
ATATGAAAATAATTCAGTTCCTCAATGGAAACAAAGCTGTAGCCTGAATAACATAGATGTCCAGTTGCCAAGATACAGATCTGAAGTACAAACGGGAGAGGCACTCTTCCAGGAGGTTAAAAGACACACTCCATGAGAAGATGCTCCTAAAACAAGCTAGATCTCTATAGATCTAGAATCCCACTTGCTGCAGCTTGAAAAAGCAGACAAACCCTCACTGTATTTAAGCTGCAATTGGAAGTAGAGCTTGGCCTCAAGCTTGATAGTGCATCAAATCAGTAAATACTCCTCCAATAATCCTCAAAGGAAGAGGTGAAATCCCCGGTGAGAACCCAAGTGTGCTACAGCACAGCAACCCCCCACTACAAGAATAATATTATTTGTCTAGCAATACAAGATACTTATACTCGGAAATATAATCAATCAACAACCCTCTTTTTCTTCCCTCCACTTCCTTTTATAAGATGAAAGCCTTTGAAAATACTAAAACACCTTGATGAGTTAGCTCCATTAACATGAGGGGCCTCCTTCTAGAACTACGTCGTCCCTCCATGAGATACATTGAACCTAGACAACACTGTAGATTTGCTCAAGGTTGACCCAGTATCACCTCTCAAACCTCATTCAAACCTGCAAGTGGTTTTATTTACATGGCCCTGATTTATCCTTGTTCTCATGGGCATTGATTTATTCAGTCTTTTCAAGAGTTTTACATGTCCTCCTTTATTCATTTATTCATGCAATATAAATTAAAACAAAAATAAATATTCCTCTTAGCTTAGGCTAAGTAGGAATATTACAGTCCTCCCCTCCAAAATGTTGCTTGTCCTCAAGCAACTGATAGGGTAAGAGTGGTAGTAATTCTACTCCTCCATTGATGGCAGCATCAATGATCAAGTCCTCATCATAATCCAAGTGCTCATCAAGCCAATACATCATGAATTGTTCCTCCAAGATCAACATAAGATGTGCATAGTCCATCTCATCGGGAGTGAAAAACTCAATAGAAATAAACATTGTCGAAGCAATGCTACATCTAAAACATGTATCATGAAGTACAGGCAGAAGTTCCAAGCCATGTGGTACATACAAGCTACCCATCTTCTATCCATACAATCCCATAAACAATACAACTATATCATCCAAGTATGGAAGCAAAATTACATATATGCAAATTGAAATCTGAAATTGAGGAGGTGGGTCAAAATCCCACATGTGATGTCAGTGCAGTGCACCTCTTGTCTTCATTAGATCCAGGTGTAGCAAGTGGATTTCCCACCACACATTTGCTGCATGAGTCACCTTAACATGGATGAAGGTGTTAGATAAGTTTGGTTCCTTTGGGAAGCACCCATCATGAAAAGGAGTCTCCCTTTGCACACCAAGGGAGTGGCAAAGTTCAGAATTTCTATTGGCCCTCAAAAACCTGTGAGATCCACATGATCTCTCACCCCCTTTAGGAGTCATAGCCTGAAAAAACATGGTAAAAGAATGTGTCAAATCATAAAATATAACTTTCTTGGCATGATCAGTCCTTTTACCATCATAGTCCTTCATACACATGGAGTTGTGCATGAGCATCTTCCTCCTTTCAAGCAAAGGAAGAGTTGGCTGAGATGACTCTTTCAAAGATTCCATTGGCTGCCCCAATCCTCCATATCTATTACACTCTTTAAATTTTTGATGTAAATCCTTTCTCATGCCTTCCCAATCGAAACTCCTGATGATCAGGGTGTAGATCTTCATTGAATACATATGGCTGAGGAAGAATTATTCATGTGCTCCTTGTCGGATATTTTTCTTGAGCTTGGAAGCTCTAGCCAAGAAGACCTTACCATGATAATAGATAAATCCCCCTTGGACTAAGTAGCCCTCCTCTTGCTGCATGCCATCTAGTATCATACCTGTGTGTAGATTTTTGGAATACTCTACAAGCAGTTTAGATTTCTAATAAAGATCCACACTGCTCAACAATGACAATGCTACTAAAACATCCATGGAAGTGCTTGTCATGTTGTTGATCTCCTTTTTGAAATTACTCATGCCAAAATTATTTTTTGGAAGGCTGGTCCTCCCATTCTTCTCCTCCCACAACACAGATTCAGAAAAGAGAGAGGGAGATAGTGATGCAGGAAGAAGATCTCCCTCATACTTGGGTTGTCCCAAACCCTCTAATGTTGTGACTTGGTCTCTCATTGCTCCAATCCTTCCCTGATCTAGATTTGGAGAAGAACTTTGTGGAGTTTTTCCCACAAGATCTGAATCTGATGGCTTTCCAGGTGGCTTGCCATTAGATAAGAATGTCCCTTGCAGCATCCTCATGAACATGAGAGAAGGAACTGTGAGATCCCTGCTTCCACTGTGCAAATCCATCTCTGTTGTTTGTGTGGAAGTACTAGTTGAAGGATAAGTGTGCATGCCTTGAATCATTTGTGGTTTCCCACTCTTCAAGTCCACCCACTCCATTTGCAAAGCTTTCCAATGAGTTGTAACCTTCCCCAAGGTAATCAACCATTGGACACCCAAAATGATGTTGGTGTCTGGTATGTCAACTACAAAGAAGTGATCCACCAGGGTGTAGGATCCCATAATGACAGAGAGTGATGGAACATATTGCATGCATTGCATGGTCCTATCTCCTGGGACCAAAATAGAGAATCCTTCAAATGTATTAGTGGCGATTTCCCTCTACACAAGATGGCATCAATAAAGTTGTGGGTTGCCCCACTATCAATCAACAGAGATACCCTTTGATTCATGATTGAACCTTGTACACTTAGGGTCAAGTACTTAGGTACTCCTCTCAAGGATGGAAGATTTCCACTTACTAGAGCAAAGGCTCCATCCCCATCTCTGGATGGTGTTGGATCTTCCTCATGTTCCTCAACATTGTGACCCCTCCTAGGTTAACCATCTCCATCCTCCTCAAGATCTGAGAAGACTTCTATGTAGTGTGATTTCCCAGTGGCACATTTGTGTCCTGGTGCCCATGACTCTTGGCAAGTGAAACACAGTCTCTTATTTCTCAACTCCCTCCTGAGATCAATATCAAGAGGCTTACTAAATTAGCACTCCTTGGAAGGAGCATCTTTTTCTACCTTCCCTTTAGAAATGTGAGGGGCCTTGCTCTGCAAAGTTGCCTTTGCTTTTGGCAAGGCATATTGAAGGTCTCTTGTCCTCTCAATGGCATCTTGCAAGGTGATGGGCTTCGTATATTTAACCAACCCAGGCAAAGGTTCATCTAAGCCATCGATGAACATATACACCCTCCTTGCTACAGATAGATCTAGGACCATGACATATAATCTCAGAAACTCAGAGGTATAAGCTTTTGAACTACTTGATTACTTTAACTTTGGAAGGCTCATGAAAGGTGCTTCTGGATCCTTTCTGTCAAACCTCTCCATCACTCTTCTAGTAAATTTAGAATAGGAAGTCACATTGGCATGGCCCAATGTAGACAACGCATGGAACCACCAACTGTGTGCTTCATCATCAAAGTGCAGTGCTGCAATCTTGATGGCTTCATTCTCGGGGAATTTGTTCAATTGAAATTAGATATCCAACTTTTCTACCCATGCTTTGGCAGAATTGGTGGATGACCCATCAATATTTGGCAATTATAATATGCCCATAGAGTGGTGTTTATCCTGATTATGAAAGACCCCACCATCTCTATACTGTTGCCTTGGTCTTCTTCTGTCCTTGAGGTGAAAAAAATCTTGGAAACTCAAGTTATCCTTGAATCTCTGACTGTGAGAATCATAATCCACAAAGTAATCCTCAAGGGAGGCTTTTTCTTGTGGTCCTTCATTCTCCACATCCAAGAAGGTAGGCATAGTGGAGCTGGTGGAGTTAGGGGTTGGTTCACTGGTTGATCAATCCAGTGATGAGATATGCCAGAGCTTTCCCCAGGATGAAATCTCCCAGGAGATTCCTTCTTTATATCCACCCTCATCTGCTTGATCTCTCTAGCAATATCTTGCATGGCCACCAAAAGAGTTCTTGCAAAGTCTTCTGCTTCTTTATCATTTACATTTTCAGGGGCTTTACCCTTGTCTTGAACCTTGTCAGGATCATCAGTGGTGTAATCAAAATTTTTGTGTCTTATGTTCTTATACCTCTTCTCCCTCTATGTAAGAGGCTCATCTTCTTCTGAATGCAACATCACTAAGATGCTCCAAGGAAAGCACAAGTTGTGCCAAGAAAGGAGCTCTGATACTAGGGTAATATTCCAAATCTTCAATAGCACAAAAACCCTGCTGGAATAACACACTTCTTCAAGATTTATGCACAAAAATGAGTTTGCAGCCCTTGGATCCATTATATCAGCAGATCTGAAGTCTAAATCCAAAAGGGGAGCAAAAACAAATCAAACTAGGTGTGGTAAATAGATCTCCCACCACCTAGTCTAGCTGGAAAACGCCCTACAAGAGGGGCTAGAGCTATGCACAATAAACTACTTCAGAAATAACACAGTCTTGGATAGTAAGAGTAGGAGGCCATAAAGTATGATTAAATTTTGACTATATAGCAGCAAATAAGAATTACGATGAAGCTCTTTCAATATAAAATAGAATACATGAGACCATAGGGCAAGAAATATTCAGAAAAGAAGCCTCCAACACATATATAAATGCAGAAATGGCTCAACAATGTTATTTTGAAGAGCTGCAGTATCTGAATATTACAACTCAGATCTAGGACAGATCTGTGGACAAAACATCAGATCTATTTCAGATCTGGAACTAGATAGTCTTATTTACAAGATCCCCTTGAGGTTTTGACCAAATCATGCATAAACAAGAGTATATCTGAGTTTTAAGTTGTAGATCTGTAAAATTCTATTGTAATTTCTGAATATAAATTTGCATTAAAATAGATCAAATCTAAAAAAATCAAGGATCAACAAGCTAATCCATGGATCACCAAAGTGAAATCCAAAGCTTAGCACCATAGATCTCTGATCAAAACTGGAATCAAAACACCCTGAAGAATCTCATATGAAAATAACGTAGTTCCTGAATGGAAACAACGCTGTAGCCTAAATAACATAGATGGCCAGCTGCCAAGATACAGATCTAAAGTACAAATATGAGAGGCACTCTTCCAGGAGGTTAAAAGACACACTCCATGAGAAGAGGCTCCTAAAACAAGCTAGATCTCTACAGATCTAGAATCCCACTTGCTGCATCTTGCAAAAGAAGACAAACCCTCACTGGGTCTACACTACAATTGGAATTAGAGCTTGGCCTCAAGCCTGATAGTGGATCAAATCAGCAAATACTCCTCCAATAATCCTCAAAGGAAGAGGTGAAATCCCTGCATAGGAACTCCAAGTGCTAAGAAGCACAATCCTCCATTAAGTAGCAGAGAATAGTATTTGTCTAAGCAGACAAGATACTCAAAAATATAATCAATTAACGACCCTCTTTTGTTTCCTTCCCCTTCCTTTTATAAGATAAAATCCTTTGCAAACCCTAAACCACCTTGATGAGTTAGCTCCATTCACATGAGGGGCCTGCTTCTAGAACTGCGTTGTCCCTCCATGAGATACATTGAACCTAGACATCACTATATATTTGGTCAAGGTTGACTCAGTCTCACCTCTCAAACCTCTTTCACACCTGCAAGTGGTTTATTTACATGGCTCTGATTTATCCTTGTTCTTATGGGCATTGATTTATTCAGTATTTTCAGGAGTTTTACATGTCCTCCTTTATTCATTTATTCATGCAATAGAAAGTAAAACAAAGATGAATATTAATCTTAGCTTAGGCTAAGTAGGAATATTACATATCAATAAAATAGCCTCCTCCAATAAATCCTCAAATTGAAGGGGAGATCCCCCAACACTAGAAAATCATCTCTCCAAATGGTGCACCAAACCACCCTGCAACTCCTCCTACAGAAATAGCGCAGATCTGGAAGTAAACTGCGCTGTAGGGATAAAAATAAGGTTGGCCTGATGCTAATATCTGAAATGAGCCCCAAAGCCTTCAATATTGTCCTCCCAATGAAGTGGAAACCTCCTCCACTGAAAAGGAGCACTGAAATGGCCTAGATCTAAAAGATCTAGTCTCCACTTGTTGTAGCTTGCAAAAAAAAATAAACCCTCAACATGATATGCATTGTAGTTGAAAGAAGAAGCTTGGACCTAAGCCATATAGTGGAAAATGTAATACAAACTCTCCCAAGAGCTACTCAATGGAAAGAGGTGGGATTCCTGATCAAGAACACCCAATGCTAAACAGCAGTCAATCTCAGCTAAACATCAAGAGAAAGATATATGTCTAAACAGACCATATATTCAGAAAATATCATATATATCAACAACCTTCTAATTTTTCCATACTCTTCCTTTTATAATTCAAGAGATTTCAAACCCTAAACCACATACAATGATAACAATTCTTTCACACAAATCACCTCCATCTAAAACTATGTTGTCTTTCATTGATGGCCACTCCTCCATGACAGCGTTGTAGATTTGGTCAAGGTTGACCCAGTCAAAGTGATCCATCCAATTTCACACCAAGGGTGCTTCAATTAAGGTGCCAAGATTTGTCTCTTTCATATTTGGCATTGATTTATTCATTAACAAGGAGAAATATGGACCTCCTTTGCCCTCTTATTCTTTAAACAAAGCATTAAAAAAAAATGAATATTCCAACTAGCTCATGGCTAATTGGGAATATTAAAATCCTCCTTTCCCAAATGTTGCTTGTCCTCAAGCAACTGACAAGGTGAGTGCCCAACTCTTCTCCTCCTCCATTGGTGACACCAACATGTGATAACCTTCCTCGATAAGTTAAGTTTTCACCAATCCATCCCTCCATGAATTGCTCCTCCAAAGTTCTCATCAGATGTAAATAATCCATCCCATAAGGAGACAATAATTAAAATGAAACAAATATGGTTTGCCCAATTTTCTCTCTAAAACATGTAGCATAATGTACATGGAGAAACTCCATCCCATAGGCCACATACATACTTCCCATCCTCCCTCCATAAATTCCCATAAAAAGTACAAGTACATCGTCAATGTATGGGATCAAAATTACATACATACAAACATAAATTTGTGCATATGGAGGTGGGTCATAGTCCCACATGTACATATCCTGAATGCATTAGATCATGATGTGGTAAGTGGTTTCCCCACCACTTACTTGCTGTCCAAGTCATCTCAATGTGGCTGAAAGTGTGAGATATTTTTGGTGCCTTAGGAATGCACCCACAGTGATACAAAATCTCCCTTTGATCTCCAACGGAGTGGTTATGTTCAGAAATTGTTGTGGCCCAAAGTTTTCCATGAAGTTTATATGGTATAGTACTCCTTCTTGGAGTTATGGCCTGCATATACATGGTGAAATAATGCAAACAATAATCAAGTGAAACATTATTTACATGAGCATATTCTTCACCAAAATTCCTTCTTAAACAAATGGAGTGGTGCATAGATCTATCTCCTCTCTCAAAAAGAAAAAGAGATGGCTGAATTAACTCCTTGATAGAGTTATGTTGCTGCCCCATGTCCACATGGTTCATGCATCTTTGAAAATGCTGATATAGTTCCCCTTCAAAGCCCTTCCGAGTGTAGCTTCTCATGATGAGACTGTAGAATTTCATGGAATATGTGTGGCTGAAAAAGAACTCTTTATATGCTCTTTGAAGCAACTTATCCTCGAGCTTGGAGAATCTAGATAAGAAGATCCTACCATGATAGTAGATGACTCCTTCTTGGACTGAATAACCCTCTTCATGTAGCTTGTCATAAAGTATCATGCATGTATAAAGATCCTTGGAATAATCCACCAATAATTGGGATTTCCAATATGGATCAATCTCCCATAGTGACAGCGCTGATGATCTGTCAAAAGGAATTTCTATCATATGGTTGATCTTCTACTTGACATATCCTATGCTGAAGGTATATGTTGGAAGGTCATTCCTTCCATACTTCTCCTTCCACAGCGTAGAATCTAAAATGAGAGTGGGTAATGATGATGTTGGGAGAATGTCTCCCTCCTCCTTGAGCCTACCCAAGACTCCCAACGCTATATCATGGTCTTATAATGCTCCCATCCCTCCTAGATCTATGCTTGGAGCATCATATTGTGAGATATATCCTAAAAAATATGAATCACGAGGCCTCCCAGGTGGTTTTCCACTAAATAATAGTGTCCCATGCAACAATCTCATAAGCATAATAGATGGGACTGTAAAGTCCTTTCTTCCACTGCACAAATCCATCTCTGCATTTTGTGTGGAAGTTGTATGTGAGGGGTATGTATGCATGCCTTTGATAATTTGAGTCTTACCACTCTTTTTATCCACCCATTCCATCTGCAAAGCCTCCCATTCAGTGGTGACTTTCCCTAAGGTAATCAACCTTTGAACATCCAATATCACATTCGTGTCAGGTATGTCCACCAAAAAGAAGTGATAAATCAATGTATACGCTCCCATGGTGACTAATAAGGATGGGAAATAATGCATGCATTACATTTTTCTATCTCCTGGGACCAAAACAGAGAATCCCTCAAAAGCATCAGTGGGTATTTCCCTCCTTTGCACTAGTTGGGCATCAATAAAATTGTGGGTAGACCCACTATCAACCAAAACAGAAACCCTCTGATTTAAGATGGAACCTTGAACTATTAAGGTCAAGTACTTAGGTACTCCTCTCAAATATGCAAGAGCCCCTCCAATAGGAGCAAATGATCCATTCCCATCTCCTGATGGTGTTGGTTCATCTCCTCCAGTGTTAGCGCTGTGACCTCTTCTTGGTTCATCTTCTCCTTCCTCCTCATCATCTGAGAAGACCTCTATGTAATGTGATTTTCCAACTGCACATCTATGTCCAGGTGCCCATGATTCTTGCCAAGTGAAGCAAAGCTTCCTTCTTCTTAGATCTCTCTCGACATCATCATCAAGAGGTTTTTTGTATGAGCTCTCCTTTGAAGGAGCAAATTTTTCTTATTTTACCTTGGATGGAAAAGAGGGCTTATGCTGAAAAGTTTCCTTTGCTTTTGGCAAGGCATCTTGAAGGTCTCTAGCCCTTTCAATGGCATATTGTAGGGTAGTGGGGTTGGTAGACTTAACCAATCCATGAAGAGGTTCATCTAGCCCATCAATCAACATGTACACACTTCTTGCTATAGATAAATCAGGAACGATTACAGAAAGTCTTAAAAATTCAAAGATGTAAGTTTCTGCATTACCTGATTGTGTCAAATTTTCAAGCCCCATGAATGGTGCTTCAGGATCTCTTATATCAAATCTTTCCACCAGCCTTCTAATGAACTCTGAATAAGCAGTTACATTGGCATGACCTATTGTAGACAAGCCATGGAACCACCATTCATGTGCTTCACCTTCAAGGTGCAGTGCTACAATCTTAATGGCTTCCATCTCTGGAACCTTGTTCAACTGAAAGTAGATGTCAAGTTTTTCTACCCAAGATTTGGCAGAGCACTTGGATGACCCATTAAAATTAAGTAAAAAGAGTCTTCCCATAGTATGGTGTTGATCATGATTCCGAATGAATCCACCACTTCTATGATGATGCCTTGATCTTCTATTGTCCTTTATTTGAAAAAATACTGAAAAATCAAGTGATATTTGAATATCTGAGCTTGAGATTCATACTCCATAAAATAGTCTTCAAGGGATTCTTGCTCTTGAAACCCTTCATTTCGCATAGCCAAAATGTAGGCATGGTAGAGCATTGGGAAACTTGTGGTTGATGCACTGGTCGATCATTCCAGCGGTGAGACACGCCAGAGCCTTCTCCATGATGAAATAATTTAGGGGATTCCTTGAATCTGTCCATTCTCATCTCCTTGATCTCTATAGCAATGTCTTGCATGGCTCTAAGAAGGATCTTAGGGAACTCCTTCTCTTCATCTTCACCTCTAGATAAAGGGGCTTTACCCTTGTATTCATTATCATTTTTAGAATCAAAATTTCTATGTATTCTCTTTTGATACCTCTTTTCTATGTCAGTATGAGGCTCTCCCTCTTCAGAAGACATATTGGCTTTTAGAATGAACAGGCTATGCTAAGATTATGCTCTGATACCATTGTAATATTCCCAAATGGGAAAGTAGGAATATAGTGAAAAATAATGGAACAATGTTGTAGATGATCATATATATAGCAAGATGCCAATATGGAGATCTTTCATATGTTATTATTGTAGAAAAATATGTGTAAGAAATGACCCATAATATGCATAACAAGAAAGACAAGCCTCGAATGAACAAAATCCCTCAATATGAGGTGCTGCAACCATATATAAAAGCTGAAAAACCCTTACAACATTATTTTATTGGCTCTGCAACAAAAATAGATTATAAATCATATCTAGAGCAAATATGTGCCTCAAAATATAGATCTATATCAGATTCATGCACTATACAAGATCCTCTATAGAACCCCTCAAGGGTTTTCAGCAAAACACCAAGTAAAAGATGTAGATCTGAGATCTAAGACTACAAATCTACTGAAATATATAGATCTGGAAAGTGTGGTTGATCTGATATGATCAATAAAATAACCTCCTCCAATAGATCCTCAAAGTGAAGGGAATATCCCCAACACTAGAAAATCAACTCTCCAAATGGTCTACCAAACTACCCTGCAACTCCTCCTACAGAAATAACAAAGATCTGGAAGTAAATTGCACTGTAGGGATTAAAATAAGGTTGGGCTAATGCCAAGATCTGAAAATGAGCTCCAAAGTCTTCAATACTGTCCTCCCAATGAAGTGGAAACCTCCTCCACTGAAAAGGAGCACTAAAATGGCCTAGATCTGAATGATCTAGTCTCCACTTGCTGCAACTTGCAAAAACAACCAAACCCTCAACATGATCTGCCCTGTAGTTGAAATAAGAAGCTTGGCCCTAAGCCAGATAGTGGAAAATGTAATACAAAATCTCTCAAGAGCTACTCAATGGGAAGAGGTGGGATTCCCGATCAGGAACACCCAATGATAAACAACATTCAATCTCAACTAAACAAAAATAGAAAGATATATGTCTAAACAGACCATATATTCGGAAAATATCATATAAATCAACAACCTTCTAATGCTGCAATCCTCTTCCTTTAATAAGTCAAGAGATTGAAAACCCTAGACCACATCCAATGATAACACTCCTTTCACACAAATAACCTCCATCTAAAACTGCGCTGTCTTTCATTGATTGCCACTCCTCCATGACAACGTTGTACATTTGGTCAAGGTTGACTGAGTCAAAGTGATCCGGCCCCTTTCACACCAACGGTGCTTCAATTAAGCTGCCAATATTTTTCTCTTTCATATTTGGCATTGATTTATTCATTAACAAGGAAAAATATGGACCTCCTTTTCCCTCTTATTCTTTAAACAAAGAAGAAAAAAAAAATTAATATTCCAACTAGCTCATGGCTAATTGGGAATATTACATCCCGACAACGGTTTTCACTCCTACCAATGGTCATTTGAATTTTTCTCCTGATCATTTCCTAACGTGAAATAAAATGATGACACCTATGAATTCCATTTACAACTCTGCTCCATGAGTATTTCCCTTCACGTCTCTATAGGCGCACTCCATCATCATTGCCTAGTCATTTCATTGCCTATCGCTCCTATACCATTAGCAATAAACCTCCACGGTCACATTTTCTTAACAGTCACCCATAACGGTAATCTAAGCATAATTATAAATATAACCTCTCCATACCTTCTATCACCTTCATTTCATTTATTGATTGTTGTTGAATTGCAGGCTTTACAGATACATAATTGCACCATTGGTTCAACTATCTGTCTCCGTGCCAAACAGAGTTTTATTTTCAAAAACAACCCCTTCTTCTTCTTATTTTTTCTCAGTAGAAAACATGTCCCCTAAAGGGAAAAACCTTAAGTCCATCAGTGACGAAACCCCTTCTGTTTCTACCCCAATCAATCTCGACCAATTCCCCTTGCCTGATTCGTACTTCAAAATTGTTTACACAGAGTGAAAATTCAAACTTTATGAATTGCACCTGTGGCTAAAAAAGAAGTATCTGGATAAATAAGATGATATCAAGCTCTGGGATTCCCTGTTACCCCTAATTTCATTCCATCAAGACCATGAATTCCTAAATCTAGTCACCTGGTGCTAAACCAGGTATGATACCATCAAAAGCGAAGTGGTAGCTCAGAATGGAAACATTCTAATATCCGTCACTCCAGAGACCATAAAAAACATGTTATTGATCCCTTAGAATGACTCTTTAAGCCTTTTCTCCCAAGCTTCTCTTATGGAGCTATATCATAAGCTTACCTTCCCTCAAGGGGCACAAATTTTTGAGACCTTCCTTCCCGATGACGCTGAATTTCCAAAGAAAAACCCACTTTATCCATCCTCCATGTTCCCTGAGGCTACCAGAAACATTATCTCACTACTTTCTTGTTTATTAGGATATCTAGATGGCAGAACAATAGATGAGCCCATCCTTGGCTACTTTTCTATCTTTTCTAAAGATCATCAACCTGCATTCATGTACAATTACATTCAATTTTTCGGTTGATAATAGTGGCATGAAAAATTGATGAATTTAAAAACCCAAGGAATTTTTAAGTAAACCTTTGTACTTATTCATATGTTTCTCTTTCAGCAGGGAGATTCATTGCCTATTACATTGTACAAGAAGGATGATCAGGGAATTAGCCAGTGAGTGATTCATTGGACAAAATTGGTCATATCTATTTCAAATAATTTTTATTTTGTAGAATTAATTGATTCATTCATCCATCCACTTTCTCAACTTCTTAGTAGTCAGAATGAGCCCAGAATTAGCCAGGACAACAAAAGAAACCTTCATTTTAGTGATCAAGTTAAAACTTGAGACTGGTATTTATACCAGAATTATACAAAGATTCGAGTATATGGATGTAACATGGCACCATATAAACTTCCCAAATATGTTCCAATGAGAATCCTCTCTTTGGAATATATATTAGGAATATTATTAACATGGATGATTTACATTTTGTTTTAGGGAAGAGAAATCAAAGTTTAAGATTAAATCAAAGATAGGGTCTTTTATATGCAATACTAGATCAACAGGGATTGAGGTAGATGCTATTCTTAAAAAGATGAATTTCCACCCAAGCTTCACTTGGTCTTATGATCCTTTCAGCATCATTTCAAACCTAAAGGCCGAGTTGAAGAATACTCCATATAATCATACACCTAAGCCTGAAATTGAAAAGTTTTATGAACCAAAATCAGTGGACAGAGAATACATTACAGGAGGCAGAGAAGAATATCCTTTCCACATATACTTTACTGACTCCAATTTCCCAAAGAAAACAATAGAAAAGGCCCAGAGAAGAAACATCAACTTCTGTAGATTTGGTCAAATAATTCATAATCCAACAAAAGTAGTAGAAGACCAACTTTACTATGTCTATAGAGCAGAGCTAAAAATAATTAGAAATTATAGATTTGGGAGATCCAAATGTGTCTATAACAGCATGAGGGAGTGTTCCCAATACTCCATCATATTCTTCAGCTTCTCAAGAGCCTATTGATATCATTAAATCATCGGGAACTAGTTCATCAGATGAACATAACATCTTCTCCAAATTATTGGAGATTAAACAAAAAAATGAAACCTTGAAGGCAAATGCTTATAGTCAATTTTGGAATCAAGCTTCCACATCACAACCCACTCTACTAATTTCCTTTTATAGTGAAAATCGAAGGATGCAGATGGCTTTTCTACAAGCCGAAGTCCCTTTTCCCAAGTATCTATCTGATTATAAGAAGAAAATTTTCTCATTTGATGCAAATCAGATTCATCCAATAGACCAGATGGACATGCATAGGGAGTCTGGAAAGATTTTTTTCTCTACCATGACTAATACAACAATGACATTGTCTAAGTTGAGAATAGTATTATGAAATGTACAGTCACAACTCAAAACAGAAAAATTTTCCTCTTTAGATAAAGACAATAAGTTAAAGTCTTTAGAAGACAATGTGGTCAAGATTGGGCATGACCCAAGGGATTGTAAGGTTGTAGAAAATATTTTAAAGAAGAGGAATGCAGACATTGCAGCTCTTCGAAATGAGATAAATTTTCCTTCCACAAAAGACCCCTAGACAAAGGAAATAGAGGAGAGTGAACAAAATAGAGAAGAGATGCTCAAACTCATCATTGATCAGAACGTTCAGATAAAGAAGATAGAGGAGCATATTGAATGATTTCTTAAGGAAAAATAATAGTCAACTTAGCTTGCTATGATCCTAGTTGTAGCAGCGCCAATTGTAGTTGCAGGTATAGAGCCATGCTCTTCATCAACAATAGTGGAATCTACATCAGAAACAAGTGATTCAGCCAATCTTGTGCAGGATTTGACCATACAGAAACAAAAGAATTAAAAAATACTGGAAAAATTAAGAGATTTATAAACTCAGAAGATAAAAAATGACACCCTGTACATGGAAGAAATGCAGAAGTATTGTAGATTAGCATTAAAGGTTCAAAATTTAGAAAGTGAGCTTCTAATGGCAGACACCTTGGCCCAAGGCAAGGAGAGTATCTAGACCGAAATAAGCCAAGAAATGAAAAAAGTATGGCCATCCATACAAATCATTTTTAAGCATTAGGAATTAATTAATAGGTGAAAAATAGTCATTGAACAAGAGAAGGTAGCACTCAAGAGAAACCAGAAGAGGCATTAGACATGATAAAATTGATGAACTAAAAAATTAGTGCAGAATGGAAGCAAATAAACATTACAAACATAACAAATATTATTTTGGAAATCAAGAAAGTATTGTACAAGAATAATTTTTTGCGTCAACTATAAACTAAATGTCAAACTTTGGACATTATTGTCCAAATATTTCACACTAAGCTTAATTTGATAAACTAGAGGGGATTGCCTGGATTAGTAGCTCCTAATGAAAAACTCATCAACTTGGCGAAGTACTGCAAAAAAATCTACACCATTTCCATTCACAAAGCTATGTTTGCAAGATTAAAGGCCACATGACAGGGAAATATTTTCTGGAAGCTTTAGATTTCGATACGATTATTAAACATGAAATCAAACATCTCTTCATCAACAAGCCTACTTTTGAAAGATAAACATAAGTGGATGAATTTTTCAGGAAATTAGTAAATCTAGAAATTTGAAGTGAGGAAATATGGGATCACTTATATGAAACCACCGAGTAATTTTTTGTCTCCAGCAACATGCCAATAAAACAACAATTTTTGGGGCACATCATCAATTGTTTCCTCAAATAAGTGACATATAACTCATTAGTTTTTATTTTCCTACTATTTGATAATATTTTTGTAATTAGTTTAGATACTTCTAAGTGATAGAAGCTATTATAAATAACTCTCTATTCGAGTTATTAAGGGTTGCACCCTTGGATGAGCATTTGTAAGCATAAGTGTATGAGATTTTTTATCATTGATGAAAATAAAATGATTCTAGATTTATCTCAATCAGTTTGTCTCCTTTTAAGTTTTTATAATATCCACTTCACTTTGTTTTCTTCATATATTTTATTTTTTATGAAGATAAGTAGGTAAGAAAAAGTTGTGTTTCAGTCTATCTTAAATCCTCTCAAGTTATAATCCATTTTAGAGAATGACTTATTGAACCATCTGTTTTTATAAGTCCCTCTATATCAATTAATTTTCAGTAATATTCATAATGTTAAATATGTTTTGTTGAGTTGTTAAACATTTTTTGACAGTCTTTCACACTTATGATAAATTAAACATTCAATCTGAATATATAACTGATCATATTTTCTTACAGTTTCTGCTTTCACATGTGAAAAATTAAATCACTGTTTGAAGTAAAGAAACGACCCTTTTCTTAATATTTAATATTATGAAAAGTTTAAAGACATCTGTTTGTATTTGCATAATACATTGTTCATCCAAAAACCTAATTTAAAAAAAAAAAAAAAAAAACAATATAGATGCCCTTGCATGATCAATTGACCTATAATTATCTCAAAGGACAACATCGGACTGGGGCCATTGCCAAGGATACGAAATTTGATCCAGTTTCCCTAGGACAATGATATCCCTATTCCTTTAAAGGTGAATAAAGTTCTATTAAGGTTAAAATATCTCACCTGGTGACATCACAGGACCCAAAGATGGCTCCTTCAAGACATACCAGGTCTCACTCTGAATCTAAGATTGCTTTACCTTTGTCAGATCCAAAGATATTGGTAAGACAAGCCTCTTGAAGGAGAAGACTTAAAACCCCTTCTTCTTCTATTCCTCCTCAACATGAGGCCACCTCAGTTATTGATCCTTTTAGATCTTGAACTATTCCTTTAAATCCAGAAGATCTACCACCAAGCGTACACGAATTGATCTCTAAAGGAGTTGATTTCCAATATGCTCTTTTGGTTGATTCATTGGAATCCTATCAAGTACCTGTAGTACCTTCTGAATCTCCCATATTAGTACAAGAATTGGATTTACATGTACCTGACTTCAAACCTACTGATTTCATTTCTCCCACCTCTTATTATTTTCCATCCACTTCTGCTCAACCGACTACAAGGAAAAGACCCTCTAGTGGGGGTTACACTAGCACATTTGGCCCAATTTCCAATGACCAATTCGTCACTATTCCGACACATAAGCATCGCAAGAGCGATAGTTTTAGGCAGGTAAAAATGTGGTTAACCATTACGTCGCAATTCTGACACTTCAATAAAGTGCCAGAAGAGCGACACATTTTCCAACGTTTCCATACTGTCGTCACTCTTCTGACGTTATCCAAAATGTCGCTCTTCCGACGAAAACAAAACGTCGCTCCTTCGACGAAAATGACACGTCACTCTTCCGATGAAAGAGAACGTCATTCTTCCGATGAAAATTAAACATTTCTCTTCCGAAGGAACCTAAATGTCACTCTACCAACGAAAATTAAACATCATTAAACGTTATTTAACGTCGCTCTTCCGACATTTAAAGCGTCGCACTTCTGACAGAGTTAGTGTTTCTCTTCCGACGAATATAGAAAATGTCTTCCTACGTTTATACCGTCGCAAGTCCGACGTTATCTCTTCCGAAGTTTAAAGCATCACACTTCCGATGGCGTTGGCGTCGCTCTTCCTATGGCTGGAGCATCGCTCTTTAGACGAATATAGAAAATGTCTTCCTACGTTTATACCGTCACAATTTCGACTGAAACAAAAAATATTTAAAAAAATTTATTTCAATAAATCCTGCGTGGATGAACTTGGTTCTCTCCTTTGCCCTCTAGGCATCCTCCTTCACCTCTAATATTGTCATTTATTACTTCTCTTTTATGTTAATTAATGATTTTCACCTCCATAGTAAGTTTGTGACTTACTTGTCCTTGAGCTGCTGGAAAATCCTGGAATAGATCTAAGAAGTGGCGATGAACTACTTGCCTCAAGGAAGTGTGAATGTAGGCACAGAGGAAGTGATGCTACCAAATATTGCTTCAATGGTTCATTGTAACTGTGGTGTCTCATAGGGATTGGCACTAACTGTCTTTGTGAGTACTATATTGTGTGGTTGAACAAGCTATATGATGTTGGAAGTTACACATCAGTCACCTTAATGAGGCAAGACTCAACACATCCTCCACCATTGATAATGGAAAATCATCGTCCTTTGTAACAAAAGCTAGGGAAAATTTCACACACTCAGGCAATTAATGCAAAACCAGAATTTCACCTTCTTCCCAGACTGTTTCCCAGACCTTAACCCTAGAATTTTCAGCCTTTAAGACTAATGTTTTAATTTAGAGTGTAAAAAAGTAGCAGAAGGATCACAATAGTTCACTTCAAATAGCCCCAAACATTTCACCAAGTCAAGGAGAAGATATACAAAACAAATATACAAGTTTCATCCTCTTATAGGGTAACTTATCAGCCAATAATCAAATCTAAAAATGCACTTTTACAACAGTACAATTACCCCCTTATATTCTACCTCATATGTCAAATAACTTAACAATTTTCCCTATTTCTTATGTCCAATCCGTAAGACATGAATGAATAAATAACAATTTTCCCTGTTGCATGGATGACCTAGTTTGGATGCAAAAATTGACAAGCATGCCAATGCAAAGCAATCCAATATTCCTAGCCCTTTAAATTATTTGAGATCATGTAAGCCATCCATGGCTTCTATAGTTTATCAAATTGATTTTCATTATTTTACAGGTATTTTTATGTAACCTATGTGGCTATGCTACTATTATAAGTTATAACCAACAAAGTGTTTTCTTTAATATGGCTGAAACATAAGAAATGACAAACAAAATAAGTGAATGGACAGTCCAACACCAACCTCACTCATTACTGCCAGCAAGGATCTAGATAGGTCAACATTGAGCATCATGTCAATAATTTATAATGGCAAAGGACATCGAAGCTAGAGGATCAAGACAATGAAGGAAAAATACCATTCAAGCCCTCCACAACAAGCACTTAAATAAGCACCCATTAATGTACGTTTTGGAGTCATGCCATGTCAAATGTTCTAGCTTGCTATTGTATTTCATGTCAACAAGGTTTGATATAAATTAAGGCCTATACAATTGAATGGAAACTATTATTTATTTCTATAGGTGGTTAGATTTCAAAATTAAAAATTTTAAAATAGCTCTTCCAGCAAATGCAAGCATATTTATGAAGGAATAGTTCATACTTGTGATATAGCGAAAACAAAAAAATATTTAAAAAATATATATTTAGATAAATCCCGCATGGATGACCTTGGTTCTCTCCTTTGGCCTCTAACACTACTAACAACTAATCAACAAATTTAACATTAATAAACTAAACTAATCTTTTCAAATAACCTAATTTTGATGTAAATAGATGATACTAATAATAAATTTAATCAAGTAAAGCATAACACAAACGAAAAGAATCTCCACCAAACTTTATCACGGCCTTAAATTGGAATTAGCCACTTGTTGCCTCCTACCAAACAGATTGTGTGGGTATATTTAATAGTGAGCAGATTGTGCTACACCTCTACATATTTCATACCTGTCTCCAATCGTGTACCATTAATTATTTGATACTTTATTCTCTGTATACCAAACTTGGTCTACAACTACCTTTTTCCCCAATATTTTAATGTAACCATGGTTCATGCTACAAAAAATTATAATGGCTACCATGTGTATTGTCAAAGGAGAATATTATCCTGATTCAAGAAAATCAAGCATGATATGCCAGAAGGAGTAGATAAGTAGGTACCCACTGGGTTGTACTATCGTGCCTATTGATACCAGTCCATTACATTGTTCAAAACCAAAACAATCACGGCATTGACCAACAATACATTTGAATTCCAAACTCCCGAAAAGAAAATGGAGGCCTAATTTAAAATCCCCAAAGGGCCCAAATTTTTTAACTCTTACCTGTAGAGGGTTGATCTTCTCGTAAGATCAAACATGATCAAGATGGCTGTAGCATCCTAGCAAGCAATTGACACAATGTTTGTAAACTGTTGATGCCCTAAAAAAGAAGAATTGAAGTGAGTAAAAAATTATTATGTCAAAATTAGAAAGGGGCCATACATCTTTGTGTTAATGAAATTAAATCAGAGAGTGTTGGCAAGATTACCACCAAAATCCCAAATGCTAAACGCAATTTTAGCACCTCTGATATGGATAAATTTTTCCTTACAAGAAATTCCCACTATTTGAACATACTTCTCATTTTTCTCTGAAGATACATACTTTACCTGATTTCAATAAATCAAATTCATGTATCAGTATAGTTTGTGCAGTGGAATGAATTTTAATGATGACCAACATTATGCTTGCCAATTTTTAATTCAATCAAACCACCTATCCTTACATAATGCAATGTGTGATTCCCACTATATCTCAAATCCCGCATGGATGACCTTGGTTCTCTCCTTTGGCCTCTAGGCATCCTCCTTCACCTCTAATACTGTCATTTATTATTGTTCTTTTATGTTAATGAATTATTTTCACCTCCATAGGAAGTTTGTGACTTACCTGTCCTTGAGTTGCTAGCAAATCCTGGAACAGATATGAGAAGTGGCGATGAACTGCTTGCCTCAAGGAATTTACTTTTCAGATTCTCGGCATATTTAATGAGGTTATTGTGTTTCATAATTTCTTGCCTCAATGTTGATGAATCCTGTAACACAGCAACTTGGGATCAGATGCTTCTCATAGCCTTATATGAAATTAATTTGGATATTTAGGAAATGTTGACTTCAATACTCTAGTCTATCATGAGAGAATTGATGATGAAGTAAAAATGAAAATTTTGACAATGCTTTGGACACTTAGTGATTCGTAATTATGAATTCATGTTCTTCTGCCAACAAAGTTATAATATCACATAATGGCAAACACATGCAAGTTATTAAAACGAATCAAACATGCTCATGAACCTAACGCAAATAGAATGCAATATAAAATCTTGCATTTAATATTTTGCGAAAATGACTGACAAGAATACTGGGTCTAGTTGCATTTTTCTTTCAAAACTCAAAATAATTCCCCAAGAAATAGGAAATTACTAACCTAATAACTGTGATAGCAAAAAATTCCAAAGTAGTAAGTTTTCCAAATCGCCAACCTAACAACAAAGGTATATCTATTTCCCTGTTGAAAATGACAGTACTGAGAGTATAGGTCAACATTGAGCATCATGTCAATAATTTATAATGGAAAAGGACATCAAAGCTAGAGGATCAAGAAAATGAAGGAAAAACACCAGTCAAGCCCTCCACAAAAAGCATTTAAATAAGCACCCATTAATGTACGTTTTGGAGTCATGCCATGTCAAATGTTCTAGCCTGCTATTGTATTTCATGTGCACAAAGTTTGCTATCAATTAAGGCCTGTACACTTGAATGGAAACTATTATTTATTGCTATAGCTGGTTATATTTCAAAATTAAAAATTTTAAAACAACTCTTCCAGCAAATGCAAGCATATTTATGAAGGAATAATTCATACTTGTGATATTTAATCATGTAAATTATGAACCAATGGGTACAATACAAAACCAAGAATGAAAGCAAAGAGAGAAGTTAGTGATGAGAATCTCATGGGATCACTTGTGATATTTTACGAGATTGTTACAGATATGGTTGAAGCAACTAGCTTATTATAATTTATAACATGTTTGTTATGGTCACATCATGTTATATAAAGGGACTGTTTCCTACCCAAGCGGGTAACCCCTATGAGAAAAAAATTCTCCTATTATTTCAACTTGCCAGCCAAGAGCCTTATGATAATCCATGGATACCTAGCCTCAGACACCTCCTATCCATACTCTAGTTGGTGCTTTATTACATTTGGTCTACTCAACCAATGAGAATGGTGTTGAATTTTCTACAACAGCAGAGTAGAATACTATTTTCTACCAAATAATTACTACCTAATGATTTTTCACACAGTATTCTTATGTTGCTGATATTCTTATTAGTTGAGCTTGGTTGGCTTCCATTCCCCTAATTACCTGTGCCTGATTGAGTTTCATATCCTTAACCATTTGGGATAATTCCTTGATGAGCCCATTCTCTGACCTTTTAATTTCTTTTACTTTAGTTTTTCTTTGAAATTTTCTTTATCTCCATATTTATCTTCAAAGGCATCAATAATTGATTGTAAAGAGTCAAAGGTTTTATCCGAGAAATCTAAGAACCAATCCAGTGTTGAGGTCGCGTCCCCCAATTCTTCTTAGACTACCCCCACTCTGTCACTCAGCATCCCGAGCCCAACTAGGAATGCAATACAGAGGTGAATAGATCGGGTGAACAATGGCCAAAGCCTTCTCCCAGGGACATAGTCATGGTACTGGCTACAGCTTGTAAAGTTAAAGATGTTGCTAACCTATCTAATTGGATGACAAGCCACCATGGTCAGTGGATTGTTGTGAGATCTTCACGAAGTGAATCTCGGAAATCAGATAAACCTATATTGAAATCAGACATTAGTAATGGCTCCTCTATCCAGGATATTACTTACAAGGCTAATGCCACACACTTGGTTTACAAAAATAAAAAATGAAATTCAACGGTGCATCTCCTCTTCACATCCTTGCTTCGTTCCATCCACACCCATTGATTACAAAACCATGAGATTCACACACAATAACTATTTGTTTCTCTCATGAAATTTATTGAAATAAAATCCATTATAATTTCGATGAACTATTGTGACTTAACCATTTACAAATGCCAATGAAGGTAGGTGAGGGACTAGCAGGTCAATGTTTTGACTAGTCGCCACTTGGTAAGTCCTACACTCAACAGTATTAGCCAACAGGGAAGTTCATACCACATGAAAATAACACGTGAGTGGAAGCACGACCTATCTCAACAAGCATATGGATCAATGGTACAATGGGGATGAGGTTTTCATATTCTTGTTGGGTTAAGCAAACAAAATGTCAATTAAGTGGTTGTGTTATGTCTCTTGCACTCAACCATGCACAACAACTTCAGTTTTCATTCACAAAGCTAAATGATTCACGATACAGATACTTCATCTTCTCACATCTTCATTTAATATGCTTATAGGTTTACCCTTAAGAATTATGAAAGAACTCAATTGAAATAGTGTACGCTAATACCAGTCATGAAATTAATGAATATAAATTCTTCTTGTGGTTTCTCTGCATTTTTGATGCATCCTAGGACAAAATAGAAATTCTTAAGCTTAACTTTAGAGTATTTCATGAAAGGTCAAGTCATTCCACCAAATCACAGTCAGTTTTAACTGGAAATGGCTAGAAATAGGTGTGTGTGGGGACTGTCATACTACTATCAAGTTCATCTCCAGAATTGTAAGATGATAATTGGTTGTAAGGGATGTGAATCGATTCCATCATTTTAGGGAGGGCTCATGCTAATGTGGTGATTATTGGTGATATAAGAGGAGATTGCAACATGTAGTTTTGTATTTGGACACATTTGCTTTAGTGATGTATGTAAAGACAAAAAACCCAGGACAAAAGTGATGTGTACTTTTTTGCATGACATGAATGCTACATATGTGAAGCACAGTATAGGGTATTATGTCATCTTGCAAGAGGCCGAAAACTAAAGGGTATGATATTAGATGCATAATGTAGACTCTAGTTTAATAGTGTAACCCTGAGGACTTAATCTGCTAGATATTCAAAGACGTGCCCTTGAAGAATGCTGATGCAAGTGTTCCAATTTGATTTAAAGTGCTCAGTTGTATTATGAACCCTTTTGTAGCATGCAAGCATCAACTATAGAGTGGCCAAATTTGATTTGTGACTATGTGAGCCTGTTAATGTGAATTTTCACAACAATTTTATGTGTTTTCAATCACCTGTTTCATTTTATATGGATGTCCAGAAAACATGAATTAGTTCTACTGTTCTCATCTTCCTTGTCTGGATTTAGATGGAAAAATTTGTAAAAATATGCTCAATAAAGGTATCAATAACTTTTGTTCTCCTCTTCTTTTACCTCTTCACATTTATGGCAAATTCCTTGTCTACTTCTTCACTTGGTACAAGTTTTGGTAGGACAGGAATAACCATAAAATTAGTCAACGAAGAGGTATCGGGTCCTGGGACCAACTCCATGTTCTCCATTAGGAAACCAGACACTCCGGAGCTGAAAAGACATCAAAACCCAAAAGGCCATTGGAGCAAATTTCTGAAAAAAAAAAAAAAAACATTAAAACCCTATGGGTAAACTAAAACACATCGAAACCAAATAGCCATTGCTACAGATGAAAACTAAAACTTATCACAAATATAAGGGCAAAGTAACCAAATGAGAATATCAGCTAATGTAAACACATTGAAACGAGATATGCGTTGTTACACGATGCAAACCAAAACTTCTCAGTTACAGGTGAAAGATTAACCAAATGGGAATATCAGCAAACTAAAACAAACAGAAACCAAACAACCATTGCTGTGGATGAAAACAAGAAATTCTTAGAATAACATAGAAAAAATAACCAAATGGGCATATCAGCAAACCAAAACATATAGAAACCAAATAGCCATTTCCGCATAAGCCAACCAAAATTTCTCATAGCTAATAAAATGCACCATAACCAAGTGGACAGAAGTAGAAAGTAACAAAACCAAATGGGAAAACAAATCACCAAAGAAACCTAAATGGCATTGCATTATCATTGGATAAACACAGAAACTTAACTCATCTATGGAAATTTTCCATGATTTTTAAGACGGAGTCAATATAGGAAATGTGATACTTAAAGGGCTCCCACATGCTTTAGAAATTTTATATCTATTGATTTATAAACATTAGAGGTGGAAAAATATCCTAAGCTCTAGAGCTAAGTTTGTTCCAACTTAGCTATATCTTGAACAACAAATTGTTGTTGACGTCAAGGATATGATAGAAAATTGGTGGGTTGCGGGGTAGTCTTGTCATGAAATAAATGTAATGTAGTTACTAGGTAGGTAGGGGGGACCATTTTGGTGGAACTTGGCCATAAATGGGACATTTATCCATGCATAGCCTTTTAAGAACAAATACACCTAGTGGATTATCATTGTACGAGAATCACTTTAGGATCTAGGCTACTGTGCACACACTAACTAAAGGGATATTAGTGAAACCCACAAAAGTATTATAGGTTCTTTTATATAAATAGGTGTTCTTGTGTTCTCATTGGTTAGTTATGGGAAAATGACAATAAAGTAAGAGAAGTTATAGGTGCTTTTATAGAAATAGGTGTTCTTATGCTCTCATTGGTTAGGTATGGGAAAATGACAATAAAGTAAGAGAAGGATTTGACTACTGGACAATTAGAGGAATGATTCCACGCAAAACCAAGCGTGGTGCTGCAACAATTTTTAGGCTAAGGGCTTTTTAAGGGGTTCCCCCACCATATGACCGGAAGAAGAGAATGGTCATTCCAGATGCTCTGAAAGTGTTGAGGCTTCATCCAGGTCACAAGTATTGTCTGCTAGGAAGGATTTCCAAAGACGTTGGCTGGCATCACTATGAAACTATTACAAAATTAGAAGTGAAGAGAAAGGAAAAGGCTCAGGTATCATATGAGAGGAGGAATAAATTGGCAAAATTGAGATCAAAAGCAGTGGAGTTAGCCGAAAAGCATCTTTCCCCAGAGATGGATAAGATAAAACTTGACAACATATTGGTCAATTTCCTTGACCCTTTATTGGTTATTCAGAAGGAGTATGAATACACCATCGTTAATATCAAGGTAACCCCTAGCAGATCAAGGGCTACAAGTTGTAGTTTTCATCTGAATATCAACATATCACAACCATGCTTACAACCAGGATATGTTTTTTGAGGAGGAAAAATCTCGTTGAGATCAACATCAAGAATCCATTGCAAAAATAAAAATTACAACTTGTGCTTATTCCAGATGAGCATAAATGAATAGCTACAATAGATGTCGAATGTGGAAATTATGGAGGAAAAGGATGAAATTCATCTTCCTTTTGCATTCGAGTGAGAGGAAAATCAATCATCAATGAAAATTCAAAATTTTCAAGTTGAGCAAGATCAACCAAATTGGGAGCAGAGTTTGGGGAACCTTCGTAAGTGAATGGGGCCTATGTGATATGGCTATGAGTTATCTACCCCCACACAATCCGGTATGCAAATAGTAAACATTGTAGGCATAGGGTTAATTAACCCCACACATAGGGATTACATAGGTTTTGTTCCCACGCCACATGCTCATGAACTAAAATCTCTCTTTACTGTCAATATGTGCATATGCAGCAACAAGACATCTATTCAATTTTACTGGTTGGGTGGTTTTAAGAACCATGCTTGAATGTGTTTGGGTGGGCGCCCTCAACCAAAGTGACCCGACCCGAACAGGTTTGGGCTGGCACCCTCAAACGAAATGACACAACGTGCCTGACCGAATGGAGGCACAAGGGAGAAAATGGCAAACGGGCCACAAGAACGTGCACAAGGGACCCATGCAGTCACAACTTATGTGAAAGCTCCCTCCCTTAACCATCCTTGAAGACTATAGAATGTCTAGGTAAAACCTCTAACAGATACAAGTAATGTCTCTAACAGATACCATTTCACTATGGCTTGTGTAATGGTACACTCATATCAATGCTAAGTTTAACCAATCATACAAGATCAGCTATTATATAAACATTAGCAATCAAACTGTGTTTCTACTTAAGGTTTATAAGATACACATGTTGGCATAGAGCTAGTAAGGCTATGTACTTATTACTATTATTCCGGTCAGTGTTAATAAGGTATGAAATGAATAGCGAAAAAAAGATCATTACATCATAACAAGGATCTTAGCTTGAATATGGAGTTCCTGGACACTGTAATATAAGACCTGTACTAAGGATATCATGTTTATATGAATATGTGTTATTCCATTACGTGTAGTTACATCAAGAAAAGCTTGGTCAATGATTCAATGGACTTGATTCATTAGTACTAATAGCATAGTGAAATCAATAAGCTTATAGATTCAATAGAGCTTACTACTAGCTTAAGTAAGATGATATAGTGATAGTTACTAAGCTTAAGATGGAAATCATAGGTACGATATGGTCTCTTATATATACCAATCTGCTTTTAGTTCCATATAACTGTTATCATTGTAACTAATACATGGGAATCATAGAAGAGAGATAAGGGTGAATGCATTACTCAGCTTAAGATAATCCAACTCTTTTCACTAATAAAAGTTGGAAAGAGCGTATTCAATGATAACGAGCTAGAATAGGAACAAGCATATCTCAGTATTGAGCTTACATTACACATATGTCCACTTTATCTATTGAAATACAAGTTGATTTATTAGGTAGAATATTGTATGATATTACTCTATCCTTAACTTGTATGATGAATATGGACATTGTAGTATACACTAGAGTAACACTGAAATGTAATTTTTATAAAAGATCAATATGAGATAATGTAGATTAGGGAAACACTATCCTCATATAAACTATACAAGCTTATGGATCTGGATATGATATGAGCCTAAAATACGATATGTATATTTTTTATCACTTTATTATGATATATTGATTGGCCTAGGATTAAGGGACATTTCAACATCCCGGAGCACTGGACAATACACCATTGGATTGGCACCTTGGTACAAGGGTTTTAAGGGTACAATTGAATGAACAATTATAAAGGATAATTGTGTGTCTTACACGATTAGTGAAATCATAGAGGAAATTAATGAGACGACATTAAGAATTATAGAGTTTCCTATTCACAAGTGGACTCAAGATTACAAGGAATTTCTGGAAGCATTGATGACTGGGAGTGATAAGATTAAAGAACCATTCATAAGGGACTACAAGGAATACAATATTGATACCAGGGTCCATTTATAGGTGTCATTGTCTGAAGAGAATATGAAGATTTCACTTCAAGAGGGCCTTTTAAGGAAATTCAAACTGACTACTACAATCAGTACAAGTAACATGCATCTTTTTGGCTCAAAGGGAATCAATCATAAATATGAGACCCCTGAGCAAGTTTTGGAGCACTTCTATCATATCCATCTTGAATTCTATGAAAAGAGAAAGAAAGTCCAATTGGACAACCTTCAGCTTGATTTGCTGAAACCTGGGAGTGGTAAATGGAGAAATCATAGTGAACAACAGGAAACATGCAGATTTGCTTACAATCAAATAGATGAAAAAACACATACAAAAAACCTAGATAATAATCATGAAAAAGCTTAATATTGAATTATGAACTGTAAAGGAACTTACAAAATGTGACATTACAAACCTGGTCAAGCGCACAAGCAAAAATATCCTGGACATGACCCTGATTGACAAGTTGTATTGCTCATGATGCAAGAGGATTTGTACCTGCACTGCCAAGTCAATCAAAATCCATCATTATCTATACAATAAATACAAGTAATTGATGTAGTGTTTTTTACTCTAAGATGCATTCTTATGATAATGTTAGAACATATGTTGAAAATGTCAAAACATACCTGAATAAGCTCCTCTTCATTTCAAGAACAATTTATTGGAGTCGCTTGAACTTGGAACAAGCCTCCCACGATCTGAAAGAGTAGCAACTAAGTCAACAGTGACTTTTTTGTTGCTACGCTGGATCGAGGGAGGTTTGCTCCAAGATTAAATCGCTCCAATAAATTATTCTCTACTAAGCAAGGCCAACCACATGAAGGGGGAAGCTCTTATGGCCCCTCCCCCCCCCCCCCTCACATCACTCTCAATTCCCCAATACCCAATATATATTTCATTTTTTACTTTCATGAGCATAAAAAAAAATATTCAATAACTAATAAAAAAACAATTCAACAAAAAGTACGCAAGGAAACATTGCAATTAATGCTTGACATAGAAATAGTATGATAAATGAGTTTTTTATATAACGCAAAAAACGTTCCAAGTATGGTAACATTTGTCTTATAATAATACAATATTTTACATTATCAAATTTTCTTTTTCTTCTTCCTACTTCTAAAGCTCCTATCTACATCATCAACATCATTGTGCTCTACTCCTGTTTCGTGCCTTTCCCGCAGAGCTGACCTAGTTACGTAGTCACGACGTCTGGTCTCATGCAGTGATGGGGCATCGCCTACAAAAACAGGTAATATTAAATTCTAATTGTCAGTTTTTAAATATCATTGAACTAGTTCGGTAATATTAATAAAAAAAAATTCAATGAGATTATTTACCTAGTGCACCAGTTGTCACCATTGGAACCGTTGCCTTGTGTTCCTCTCTGGTGGTAGGATGCTCAAGTACAACATTCTCTATCGTTTAAACAAAAAATGTTATAAGGAAACAACCATCAAGATATAATTAGAAAAAATTATAAGTGGAAATTAATTACCGTTATGGCCCTCACTGATAGTAGTATAGCCGGCCTGGTCCCCACTACAATGATCAGGTTGCACATGAGGACCATGTACTTCTGGCAATATTTCACTTTGAACACACAGCTCGGCAACTAGGTTATTTGGCTCGTTGAAAGTGTTGCTACCTTGATTTAAACAAAGTTATTAGACATTAAATTTATGAACGAAAACAAACATATCGAAAGGTTAATGTTTTACCTTATCAGTAATTCTAGATCTTGGGACCTTTCCCAAGCTTCTACAATGTTCAACTATGGCTTGATAGCCGGAACGAAAAGCGATATCTCTATCTTCCTCTATGGTTTCCATTCCAAATTCATCACCCTACATTACATATGATTGTGTATTTTTAATGTTATTTGATGGAATTACAAAAATGTTGGAAGGCGATACAATTAATTATAAGATGTTTAGCTACTTACAATTCTTGCGGCTAATTTCAAGTAGCCACCCTGGCCTAGCTTGTGATGGCCCTTTTTTTCAATCCTAGCTTTGGTTGCCTTCGAGGTGTCAGGAAACCTATCATCAAAATATTGAAGTCAGATATGACGTAGCACACTTTTATTTTAGACATAGAGAAAATTAAAACTATTGAATTAAAGTTGTAATTTACCTTGCGGGTCCAGTTGGCATTTTTCCTTCTTTCTTTGCCCTTTTCTCTTTTCCGTCATGGATGAGTGCTCTCCCCTCACTCTCTGAAACTGCGAGAGGACGCTCATATCTAGGGTTAAATTGCAATTGCGTCCTATAGGTGTCCCTAGTATATTTCAAATATTTGCCGGCTACCCGAGCCACCGTTGTTCTGTCAAATGTGCCGACCCCAAAAAGGGCTTCTAGATAATCTAGAAGTTCTTTTTTCAGGTTGGAATTCTGGGAATTCCACCTTGTGCATATGGTTGGGCCAAAAATTACCAACGCATGGCTCTCCAAAAACTTGTAGAACTCATTGTTTCCTACACAGAAAAAAAAGATATTATCATTAATTTAAAAATAAAAATCATGATAAAATATGTTTTAGATAGAGTACATGAAATAGTTAAAATATTAAAAATTACCTGGGAGTTGTACGTGCTTTATAGGGACACCTTCATCATTCACCAACGACATGCCATCAATGGTCCTCGTGGAGCTAACATGTGTAGCTTTAGGAAACACAATAATATAGTTGGCCATATCAGCCTCATCACTGCCAACACGTTCAGCGGTTGGCTGGGTGTCTTCTTAGG
>JAXQQM020068009.1:0-74408 GCA_034641835.2 Pinus albicaulis
AAAGAAAAAAAAAAAAAATGATCCGGATTTATGCAGGAACGCAATAGAATAAACACATAACCATAAATACAGAGATGCAGCGGAAATAACACTTCATTTCATTAATATCAAAGAACTGAAATTTGCTTACAAATAGAATGGAAATAAAACTAGCTAGGGCACTGGTAGCTATCTCTGAGAAGAGATGTGGTGGCTACAGGCCTCTGAACTGAGTTACAATGAGGCTCGAGGGCCTATTTATTATCGAGAAACAATGGAGAACCCTCAACATCCCAAAAACCTAACCCTAGGAGATGAAGCGCCAAAACTATGGGCCCCGTTTGGGTAAATTGGTGTTTCAACTTCCAAGGGACGTAACTTTGGCATACTATCTCCGTTTGACGCACATGACAAGCATCACAGTACTCATCCTAGGACCACAGCCTTAGGACGACCCTGATGATCACCCGTTGGTAGTCCCGTACCCAAAAACGCGTTAGGGCTCCAAAACGGTCTTAAGTTCAGACCCGAAAAACTCGTTAAAAATAGTAAATTATGCTTAAAACCGAAAAATATGAAAGAGACAATGGTGGGGGCCCAAGTGGAAAAGGTGGGTGGCCACCAATATCCACCTGGATCATTCCTCCCCCCTTAGGATGCAATGGTCCCCATTGCGTTAAGTTCCTCCATGAGATGAGGAAATTTCTGCTGAACTTGGTCCCTGGTGAACCACTTTCCTTGGTGTAGGAGTTGGCCAACTTTGACAACCCGATACAGCTGGATCCTCTGTTGGCGAGTGTTCTTAATTTGCATGTCCATGATACAATCTGTGGTGGCCTATTCCATGTAGTCTGGGTTTAACTCTGTTGGTGTGAGTTGTTCTGCAATGTCCGAAGTGTCCAGTAGAGGTGGGAAGTAAGGACGAAGGCGATCCACATTGAAGATCGGGTGCAGACAAGGAATGGTGAATACAAGCTCGAAAGCATTGTTCCCTACAACCCAGATGGTGTACTACCGTACCTAGCGGGCAAAGCTTGCGTGAGGTCCAAAGGAGGCGTCCCTTCGCAAATGCAACCATTTTCTCGCCCACTCAGAAGTTGTGTGGCACCCTTGCAAGTTGATCATGGCGCTCGCTTTTGTGTTTCGGTGATTGGCTCTGTCCAATATATCATGAACCTGTTGGCGGATGTGTTGAATGCACTCAATGAAGCTACTGGCTTTGTCAACTTCAGACTGGACATGATCTGAATTGGCCGGAGCAGCTGCAAATGGCATGGCTACGTCAATGGGACATAGTGGCTGAAATCCCAAGCCCACCTGAAAGGGGCTATGGCCAATTGAACTATGGAGAGCCCGATTATAACTATGTTGTACATAAGGGAGGCTCTCGTCCCATGTGCGTGGATGCTTTGAATTATGTACATGCGTTGCATCGTGTACAATCATCTCCAAGGACGACCGTCTCGGCCATCTCGTTTGGGGATGGAAAGTCATGGGGAAACTGAGCTTTCAGGTCCATCATCAGTCGTAGGCCGGACCAAAATGTGCCGAGGAACCCGCTATCTCGATCATGCATGATAGACCTGTGGGGGAGAGCAAAAGTGCACCCATACTCGTTCAAAGAAGAGTTTAGCAAGTAGCTTCGAATCGTGATATTCTTCTTTGGCTGTGCCGCCATAATGCCATCTTCGAGAATTGAGAATCCTCTGGCCAACAATCTAGGAAACACGCCGCCTATTGCCATTCTTAAAAGGAGGGCGTTCGACATAATTTGGGGCACTGGGATTCCCACTGTCGACTAGGGGTAGGTAGTGGAGTATATAGGCCTTGCTTCTTGATGGTCGGTTTGGCAATGGCACAAGCAGTGCAGGATTTGATGTGTTTCTCGACGTCCTTTCGAAGGTTCAGCCAATAGAAATACTTTTGTAGTATTGTTACTGTTTTCTCGACCCCGAAGTTCCCAGCGACTCAACTGTAGTGTGCTTCCCATATCATCTTGGCACGCTCGCTTGTAGGAACACAAAGGTGTCCCAGGTGACATAAAAGTGCATCTTGGAGGTGAAAATTTGGAACTTGCGTGCCCCCCAAGAGTGCCTTGTAAGTGTGGCCGAATTCTGGGTCACTCTCATAGAGAAGCGGCCAATCAGAAGTCTCGTGACCACAAGAGTTGAGCACGGTGGTGAGCGCCACGATCGGTGGTCGGCTGAGGCAGTCTGCAACATTATTGGTGCTACCCTTCTTGTACTTGATGTTCAAATGAAACTGCTGCAGATATGTGGACCACTTCTGATGGCGATCATTCTGCAACTTCCCTTGTGTCTGTATGAACTGCAGGGGCCGGTGGTCTGTGTGGATGATTGTTTCCTTCCCAAAAATGTAATGCTTCCATTGTCGACAGGCTTGCACAATGGAATACATTTCTTTGTCATAGGTGGGATACTTGCGAACTGTCTCAGACAATGTCTCACTGTGATATGCCACCGGATGTCCCTGTTGAGTAAGAACTGCCCCAATAGCATAGTCAGAGGCATCTGTCTCGATCTCAAATGGCTGCTGCAAGTCTGGTAAGGTGAGCACTGGGGCAGAACATAGGCGATTTTTCAATTCTTTGAATGCCTTCTGTTGAGGTTCCGACCAAAAGAATTTTGCTCTCGCTCCTCCTTTGGTGACTTGACTCAAGGGCCAAGTGATATGAGAGAATCTCAACACGAATCTACGGTAGAAATTAGCAAGACCCAGAAAGCTGCGAAGCTCTGTTATAGTAGTCGGGGCTGGCCAATCCCGAATGACTTGGATCTTGGCTGGATCCACATGCACCTCCCTTTCATCAATAATGTATCCCAGATATTGAACCCGGGTCATGCCAAACGTGCACTTCTCCAAATTGGCACACAACTTGTGTTGCCGCAGTGTTTGGAGGACTTGTCGGATGTGATGAAGGTGCTCTTCCCAAGTCTTGCTGAAGATCAGAATGTCATCCAAGTACACCACTACGAATGAGTTGGTGAATGGCCGAAAGATGTCGTCCATCATCCTCATGAAGGTTGCGGGAGCATTCGTCAACCCGAAAGGCATGACCAGCCATTCAAAAAGGCCTTCCTTAGCTTTGAAGGCAGTCTTCCACACATCAGAGGGTTCAATTGGTACCTGGTGATACCCAGACTTCAGGTCGATCTTACCGAAATATTTTGCACCTTGGAGTTGGTCCAGAAGGTCATCAATCCGTGGGATTGGGTACCTATTCCGGACAGTGATCTTGTTCAGCGCTCGATAGTCAATACAGAGTCTCCACGTCCCATCCTTCTTCTGTACCAACACGATCGGGCTCCCACAGGGCGATGAACTTGGTCTGATGTGACCTTTCTGCAACAGCTCCTGAATCTGTCTCTTGATTTCATCATTTTCTAGAACAGAGCGTCGATAGATCGGTCCATTGGGTAGTGGCGCACCTGGGGTCAGATCAATCGGGTGCTTGACCTGGCAGTGCAGAGGAACCCCTGTGGGTGAGGTGAAGATGTCCCCGTACTCCTCCACGACCTTATCCATTTGTTTTTGTCGTGCAGAGGGGCCCTGTCTGGAGGTCGTGGCCACAGTCTTCTTCTTGCCCTGGGGGCGGATCATCAGGAAAACGAATTTCCTGGTTTGGGAAATGAGCTTACTGCATTGTTTTGCAGTAACCAAAGAGATAGCGGCAGGAGGTGGTACCTCGGGTATCCTGTACAACTTATTTCCCAAAGTAACAATAACAGCACGAGGCCGAGACTCATACACAGCATGACGCTTCCACAAGTATGGTTGTCCTAATAATAAATCAGAAACATCAATAGGAGCAACGTCACATAATACCTCATCCGTGAAGGGCTTGATGCTATAGGGAAGGCGGCACTGCTGGCTGACGCGGAGATCTCGTCCTTGGTGAAGCCACCCGATGGTGTATGGATGTGGGTGAGCTGTGGTCGGCAAGCCCAACTGCTTCACGGCGTCTGCTGAAATGAGGTTCTTTTGGTTCCCATTGTCGACAATGAACTGTACAGGGGAGCCCTTTACCCACATCTGGGAGTGGAAGAGACGTTCCTCCTCCTCTGGATCTTCCGGTTCCTCCTTCTCGACCTTTGTAGTGGCAACAGTGGCGTTGGGCTCCGCATCAATAATCTGTTTCCCTTTTTCATTCCCCTTTTCAGGTTCTGATTCGGAGTCGGAGCATGCATCTGACTCATAAGCCCTCATCTCGGCCACTAGCGACTGCTTGGCCCGACACTCACTTGTGTTGTGAGTGGAGCTCTTATGGAACTCACACCACTTTCCCGTGTCCTTCTTTGGCTTTGCGGTGCTGTTCTTTTCTTGTCGCTTCGATGAGTTGTCTTTAGCCGCCATGCCTTGGCTCGGTCCTTTGTTCTGCAGTTTGGAAGCACCTTTCCCTTGCTTTTGATTCGCATATCCAAAGTCTCGCTTCTTCTGCTTGAATTTCTGCTCAATCTTGGCAGCATATCGGTATGCCGTACCAAGCGAGGAGATGTCGAGGAACTCCATTTCCTCCTGAATGTATCTGTGCAGACAAATGCGATACTTTAGCACCAAATGTTTCTCTGAATCTTTGATACCCAACTTTGTGCGCAGGGTATGGAACAGATTCGTCAGCTCGTGCACATCTTGATCCCTTTGTTGTCGCAGCGTGGTCCATTGTATGTACTTGTCCTCATAGCTCCCCACGGGATAGTACTGTTCCTTGACGGCGTCTCGGAAAGAATTCCAAGTTGGTACGACCGAGAACAAAGAGGGTTCTGTCTGGTCCTTGTTCTCACAGTAGGTTTCCCACCAGTCCTTAACATGGGGGGTAGCTTTGAGGAGTGCAAAAATAATCTTCTCCCGGTCCGAAAAGTCATGAACAGAGAAATATCCTTCTAATAGATTCAACCATCTATCTACGGCATCTGCGTCTATTTGACCCTCAAATATGGGAATGTCAAAATTTACTTGTACCTTAAAAGGAGTCGCACCTCCAGAGTGGCTGCTGGATGCAGATGCGCCGCCGGTGGGCAGCCGTTGAGGGATCTGAGCAAAGTTATCCATCATCGCGTTCCTTTGTTTTTCGAGGGTCTCCTCGAGCAATATTTTGATAGGATCTCCTGCTCCCTCATCTTTCTTTTCGTCCCCCATGGGCGTCCGTCGAGGTTTGCGAGGCTGATCTTGCAAAGGTTCCACCAGATCAAGCCCTAGCTCCTTATACCCCGACCTCGTTGGGGACATGCAAAGAAGGATCGAGAAAAAGCAGACCGCTCTGATACCACTGATCCGGATTTATCAAGGAACACAACAGAATAAACACATAACCATAAATACAGAGATGCAGCAGAAATAACTCTTCATTTCATTAATATCAAAGAACCGAAATTTGCTTACAGACAGAATGGAAATAAAACTAGCTAGGGCACTGGTAGCTATCTCCGAGAAGAGATGTGGCGGCTACAGGCCTCTGAACTGAGTTACAATGAGGCTCGAGGGCCTATTTATTATTGAGAAACAATGGAGAACCCTCAACATCCCAAAAACCTAACCCTAGGAGATGAAGCGCCAAACTATGGGCCCCGTTTGGGTAAATTGGTGTTTCAACTTCCCAGGGACGTAACTTTGGCATACTATCTCCGTTTGACGCACATGATACATCATTAGAAAGCTCTATCTGAGGACTACAACTCTTGGGACAAATTTGATGATCAAATTCACTGGTAGTCCTGTACCCAAAAAACGTCGTTTAGGGCCTCAAAACAGCTTCGGAAGTTCAGGACCCGAAAAACTGCTAAAAATAGTAAGTTATGCCGAAACTGAAAAACTGAAAGAGACAATGGTGGGGGCCCAAGTGGAAACGGTGGGTGGCCACCAATATCCACCTGGATCAGAAAAGGAGAAAAAAACTTTAAAATTGCATGGGGAGCGCAATGTCGAGCGTCACCCCACCGCCATAGGGCCAAAATTACAGGCAGCGCACTAGTTGAGCGACCGCTTTCCAGGTCGCACCCATGGCAGAGGGGTGATGCCCGTCATTTCCCTCCCCCATGCCACAATGCATAAATTGTTGTGTGGTGTGGCGAGGGGGAGGGAAATCTAAGTGTTTCCCTTCCACCCAATTATTTTGGGATGCTTTTTTTTTCAAAATGTTCACTCTTTATTTTTATTTTAAACTTTTTATTCATTATATATATATATATATAGTTTTAAATTTAAATTTTATTTTTATTTTACAATTTTTCTTTAATTTTTTTTTGTAAGTTTGGTAGGACTACATCTTTTTACATCTTCATCAACATGTCTAGATACATCACCCCGACTGTGGAAGGGAATTGAACCTATGATGAGTGCAATAACAACCTGCCTCATCACCGTTTAACTAAGACCCCACAGACTTTTTACAATTTTAATTTAAAACTCTTATTTTATTTTATAATTTTCAATTTAAAATCATTATTTTAATTTTTATTAAATATATTAGTAAATTTCTAAAATTATTTAAAATAAAATTGTTATAATTTAATTTCATTTAAATTATTTAATTTAATTTAAAACAAGTGTAATATGTAGCATTTATACTTAGTAGCTGCCTCTTATGCAAAAATAAATCAAATTGAATGAATGAACAAATTCATAAATCTAATAATGAAACACATTTGAATACGACAAAGGGAAGTAACGAAAGTTATTAATGGGCTAGAACATATGTAATTAATGGAATAGATTTCTTTGGAAAAAAATAGAGGTAAGTGCATACATAATTTTGGATGAAACATTATCCTCGACATCATCGTGTGTTACAAAAGTTAAGAGATTATTGAAATGTGTGTGTGTGTGTATATATATATATATATATATATATATATATTAAAAAAACTAATTATTGTAACAAACTATTTATTTAATTTCAAATTTATACTCATCCTAATTCAACGACAAATAAATAATCTATGGTAGAATTTCTATGTCAAAAAAAACAAATTGTCATCGTAATTGTTGACAAAGTATTCATATGTAATAAAATATCTAATACAAATGGTCCGTAAAATGTTGTGGATGATTCGTCACAACAGATTTGGTAATAATATATTAAAACACTAGAATTTTACACTATTACAGTTTTATTAAAATTTAAGATCTGTAGATTTAACTGTAATTAGTGCATGCATGTGAATATAAATTATGTAGAAAAGTACAAAATGACAAAATAAGCTCACACACACATAATACATAAGATATGCTCTCCGGGAAACCCTTTCGGGAGAAAACCTAGTTGAAAGGTTGTTGAAATTTGCAACAAGAAACAATGAAAATGGCAACCAGAAATGGAATCCAAAAAGTGGCACCCAAAAATGGTACCGTATGAGGCTTCTAATTTAATTTTACCTTAATTAAATTAGAAGAGAAATTGTAATTTCATCTCATGACAACTTGTATTAGCTAACAAAGTCAGTAAGACTTAGTTAGCTTAGGAAACTTGAGTTAGAGGTCAAAGAGGAGGAATGTAGAGGATTTTCCTATTTTTAGGGGTCCAGTTACAGTTATTTGTGAGTTGTAATTAGTTAACTCAAGAAATTGAGATAAAATCAGTTTAACTAGTTCTAACTGAGAGATGACCTAGTGATAGGCCCAGTGAATTAAATATGATTTAATTCACATGCAATGATCAATCAGTTGTAGGAATTTACAGGGTAAGTTCCTTAGATCAAACACTAAAGGCCACCGCTCACAAATATATCACAAATCAGTACACCAGTATATCATGTGGTTAAAACCCTCGAGGAGGGAAACAGTCCACGACCTGAGCCAACGCGGCCACTTCAGGAAATTTATTAATATAAAAAGAAAAGTTACATATGTTTCTCTCATAAACATTTAGCGGACAAATTACCCTCCATGCTCTTTAAATAGAGATCATGGACCAATTGGGTGTTAAGCCACGGATCAAGTGTCATTAATACCAAGGAGAGAGTGAACCGTTGGATCACTACAAATCGTGACGGTCGGATTATAAGTTACAAATGTACATAGGTAAACACACTTTACCTAACTCTACACTAGACCAAGTTATACTTAACTATTTCCTATGTGTCAGAATATCCTAACATCCCCCCTTAAGAACAACTTGGGATAGGATTGAATGATTTACAAAGGTGACACAATAGGAGAAGGAAGGAGGCATTAGAGCCTATCCCCCCTTAATGATAACTTTCTTGAACTCCAAGCATGGATCGAAGTTTGGTAAACTTCGCTTCTATGAGAGCCATTATAAAGATATCGAAAACTTGATCATTGGTTGAACAATATTGTACTTCAAGAACATGATCATGAATGAGCTTTTTGATGAAGTGTATATGAAGCTCAATGTGTTTCATACACTCATGCTGAACTGGATCTTTGCATAGTTGAATGGCACTCTGATTATCACACCAAAGTGTACTTGGATGTTGTTGATGAAGACCAAATTCAGACAGGATCTAACGGAGCCACATGGCTTCCTTGCTGGCTTCAACGGCACCACGATACTCTGCTTCTGCTGAAGAAAGAGAGATGGCACTTTGTTTCTTACAAGACCAAGCAATAGGTCTTGAACCAAGAGTGAATACGTATCCTGCAATCGAATTTCTATCATCAGGGTCACTAGCCGAATCAGAATCAGTGAAAGCAATCAACAATGGATATTTTCCTGCACTGTAATGAATCTCGAACTGAACTGTACCTCGAATATATCAAAGTATTCTTTTAGCTGCTTTCTAGTGACTTTCACGAGGTTGGTGCATAAACCGAGCAACAAGACCAATGACAAAGGAAAGGTCAGGATGGGTATGGGTTAGATATAGAAGTTTACCAGCAAGTTGATGGTATAAGGTAGCATCAACTTCAGGGGTAGTGCAAGTGACTAAAAGCTTGACTCCAGACTAAAAAGGAGAAGGGTCGGGCTTACAGTCTTCCATGTGAAATTGGTGTAGAAGATCATAGGCACACTTGGACTGAGAAAGGGTAATACCTTCTTTGGATTGCAAGACTTGAAGACCAAGGAAATAATGCAAGTGTCCTAAGTCTTTCATTTCAAACTTATTTTTGAGGCTATACTTCACATGGTTTATATGGTTGGGATCACAACCAGTAAGGATAAGATCAACAACATAAAGAACAAGGATGGTGAAGGACTTACCCACTTTCTTGGTGTAGACAGTGTTGTCGGAATGACACCTAGAAAAGCCATTATCTAATAGAAATCTATCCATTTTGTCATACCAAGCCTGAGGAGCTTGTTTGAGACCATATAGAGACTTCCTAAGGTGACAAACAAGGCTAGAGTTGTTTTGGAAAAATCCAGGGGGTTGTTCCAAGTAAGAAGGCGAATTTAACATCCATCTGATGGACTTCCCATTTAAAGGACGCAGCAAGGGAAAGAATAAGAAAGATAGAATTCATTTTGGCAATAAGGGAGAAGGTTTCAGTATAGTCAATGCCTTCAACTTGTGAAAATCCTTTAGCAACAAGACAAGCTTTATGTCTATCCACTTTTCCATATGGTCCAAACTTTGTTTTGTAAACCCATCTGCATCTAACAAGTTTTCTTCCTTTTGGAAGAGGAACAAGATCTGAAGTATCGTTTGCCAATAAGGAATGATATTCTTCATTCATAGTTTTATCCCAATCTGGATGACCGGAAGATTCTTCAAAGGTGTCTGGATCGGGATTTTCTGGAACTTGAGCCAATAAGGAAGAGGCTCTTTCGAATTGAGAACGTGTACGTCATCGATCTATAGGGTCACCTGCAAGAGAACCTGTTGCGTCCCAAGTAGAGCGGATCCATATTGGAAGCTGTGGAGCGGAAGGAATATCTTCAAGAGGTGGAGGAGGATTGTCATACTCATTGTCATCATCTGAACTAGAAGGAATGCTATCAAAAATAGAAGAGATAGAGAGAGGTGGCACATATGCCGAATTAGGCTCGCAGGCCAAAGGTGGCACACCCGCCGAACTAGGCTCGCAGGCCGATATATTTTCATCAAAATTTACATCTATTCTAATGATTATATTTTTTTATTTTGATTGAAGAAGTCTATATCCTTTAACATCTTTAGAATATCCAACAAAATTGCATTTTTCACTCTTAGGTTATAAGGCTTTATGGTTCGCATCTGGAATGTGGGCCCAAGCATCACTTCCAAAAACCTGAAAGTGACTTACATCTGGTTTGATTTAGCTTTAGGCTTCTTCTGGAGTTATATTCCTTAAAACCTTAGTAGGAGTACGATTTACTATGTAATTTGCACAGCTAATTTATTCTATCCAAAAATTGAGACTAAGTCCTTTAGATTGAAGCATACAATTAGTCATTTCTTTTAAGGTGTGATTCTTCCTTTCAGCTACACCATTTTGTTGTGGAGTATATGAAACAGTATGTTGCAATTGAATGCCATGCTCAGTGCAGAAGTTGATAAATTTGTTTTTAACATATTCCCCTCCATTGTCTGATCTTAACTTAAGAATTTGATGTCTAGATTATTTCTCAACAAAGGCCTTAAAGTCCAAGAACAAGTTAAAAACTTCACTCTTGAGTTTTAAGAAGTATACCCAAGTGCGTCTGGAAAAATCATCGATGAAAGTTAAGAAGTACTTGCAACCAGAGAAAGAAAAAACAGGAAGTGGACCACATAAATCATTGTGCACAAGCTGCAGAGGGGTTGAAGCGTGCCAAGAGGCACGTTTGTCAAAACTATCCCGATGATGTTTTCCGAGTACACATCCATAGAAAACACCATCTCGGCAAGATACCATAGGAAGACATGTCACCATATTTTCTTTACATAGGGTTTGAAGAGAGCGATAGTTTAAGTGACCAAATCGCTCATGCCAAAGTTTGTTCACTTCATCATTATGGGCAACAAAAATAGAGGGAAGACATGATGACACAAAGTTGTCAAACTTATACAACCTTGTAGAATCATCAACAATTCCAGTAGCTAAAATATGTCTAGGATCTTTGAGGTCCTTGATTACAACATCATGAGGTGAGAATTCTACTATTTTCCCTTCACTTGAATGAGTTATCTGATAAACAGATAGAAGGTTGAATCACAAGGTAGGAACACATAGTACATCATTAAACTGCCCATTATCTAGATGAATGGTTCCAGGTCCTACAACACCAAGAGATCTATCATCACCAACATAAATACTTTTGTTGTTACAATCATTTAAAGAAGAAAACATGGCTTTATTTTTGGCCATGTGGTAAGAAGGTCCAGAATCAATCAGCCACTCATGAGAATGAGAAGAAGAAGATACATTTAATGCATAACCAGATGCTTGAAAATCACAAGCAGAAAGTGCCATTCCTAAAGATGAAGTTGAAGAGGTCTCCAAATTGATGCGGTGCTTCTTCATTGCTGCTTCCAAGGCTTCCATCTTTTTAAAACATTTGGACTCTACATGGCCATCACAATTACACAAGTTGCAATGTCTATTTTTTTCTTCCCTTTGTTTCTAGTTGCCTTATCATTTTGGTGAGTTACTTTTTCAGTTTGCAGCTGAAATTGCTTAGGACCCTTGTTTGGTTTAAGACCATACTTTTTAGGATACTGCTTCTTGGGATTCTTTTGATATGGTTGTTTTTGGGCTGCTAAGGCTTTCATAGAAGCGTTTCCAGAAGTGATAAGACCAAGGTATAAGAGTTTTTCTTGTTCTCTTATCAAAGAATTGCAAAAGGCATCAAAAGAGGGGTTCTTGTAGGTTTTTCCTTGAGAAATGATGGCTTCTCTAGTGGAATGGAAGGTGGAAACAAATATAGAGTATGCAGGGCCAAGATTAGCAAGAATGGAATAGAGGAGGCTACCATCTTCCTTTTTGACCTTACAAGATTCTAAAAGAAGTCTAAGGGTCTTGAATTTAGACAAAATATCCTGCAAAAAAACAAAAAATCCGAGTGGCGGAACGTTAGATTTTATGTTAGCCTCACTGGCAACTATCCCTTTTTTGTTATTTCTGGTTTCCCAAGTTTGCACAAAGACGTAGGGAATGAACATACGTAGCAAAAAAAATCTCGTCTTCCTGATTCTGATTTGCCAAGATCACACACAGTGTAGAGAAAAGAGCATACACAGAGAAGAGGGTATAGATCCGGCAATAGAAAAAATGTAAACCGAAATAAACAGAGGAAACCGAAATAAACAAAATGATTAATAAATATAACTGCAAAATAGATACTTTATACCTCTAGATCTAAAATGAAATAAATTGGACAACCGGAAACATTTTTGCATGAAACGAAAGGGGTTCCTCACTGTAACAAACGCTCTGAACACAACATAGCCATTCTCCATGCCCAAAAAGGTTTAGAAATAGTAGATCTAGAATACGGCAGTCACATGCAGTTAAATCGGTTTCGGATTTGGATGAACAATAGATGCGACCCTCAAAATAGCTTTGATACCATGTAGGAATTTACAGGGTAAGTTCCTTAGATCAAACACCAAAGGTCACCACTCAAAAATAGATCACAAATCAGTACACCATTATATCATGTGGTTAAAACCCTCGAAGAGGGAAATAGTCCACGACCTTAGCCAACATGGCCATTTCAGGCAATTTATTAATATGAAAAGAAAAGTTACATATGTTTCTCTCATAAACGATTACCGGAAAAATGACCCTTCATGCTCTTTAAATAGAGATCATGGACCAATCGGGTGTTAAGCCATGGATTAAGTGTCGTTAATACCGAGGAGAGAGTGAACCATCGGATCACTACAAATCATGATCGTTGGATTATAAGTTACAAATGTACATAGTAAAGAAACACACTTTACCTAACTTTACACTAGACCAAGTTATACTTAACTATTTCCTATGTGTCGGAATATCCTAACATCAGTTAACTGATAAGTCACTATAAATAGTTGTTGCATGTCAGTTCTAAGGAAGGCCCTGTTGAAACTGAAGTTAAAGGGAAGAGATCTATCAGTTGTACTATTAGAAAATTGCACATGTCATGCATGAGGTCATCGGGAAGGCTTTGAAGGATTGCGCAATCATTAATTGGTATTTTCCTAATTAATAGGGGCTCAATTAGCCCAAGAATGCATAAGGAACGCAAGTCGGGATAGCAAGAAAGGTTAAATACTTGACCGATTTTTGCTTAGATCATAGTTGGGGATTCGAGTAGATTAGAGTGGGAGATAGTTAGGAGAGTGAGGTTTCTCGCAGTGAGGAAGAAAAATTACATTTTTTCATGATCTTTAAGACTGGCATGAAATATAGAGATGGAGGGGTTTGGAGCAAGCCTCATATACATATTGTGTTGTGTGATTGATTGCCTCTTTCTCTTACTTGTTATGTGATTGTGTGATCGTATTTTGTTTTCTCAAATTGTAGAATGATTCGGTATCCTGTTTTAGTACATTACAAGATCAGATTGAATCTCATTGTTAGATTTTATACATGGTATCAGAGCGCCAAGAATCACAATAGAAGAGAATAAAATTTTTTTTTCTTGAACATGTTCGAATTTGCAGATTTATTCTTCAGAATCCAACAACAGATCAAGATGTCTTTCAGTGGCTTGAGACCCGAATATTCTCTTGAGGGAAATTCGAATTGCATAGCATGGAAGGAAATGATGGAGGCACTGTTGGAGGAAAACAGGTTGAAGAAATCCATAGATACTGATATTCACAAGCCCGCAGCAACAGATGCTCAAAATCTTGATACATGGAAGAAGAAGGTAGCAAAGGCGAGAAGGATCTTGTTAGAGGGAGTTCGAGATCATATTGTCTTGAGTATCCATGGGAAGGTGACTCCATATGCTATGTGGAAGGTCTTGACAGATCTGTTTGATCTAAGGAATTTACAGGGTAAGTTCCTTAGATCAAACACCAAAGGTCACCACTCAAAAATAGATCACAAATCAGTACACCATTATATCATGTGGTTAAAACCCTCGAAGAGGGAAATAGTCCACGACCTTAGCCAACATGGCCATTTCAGGCAATTTATTAATATGAAAAGAAAAGTTACATATGTTTCTCTCATAAACGATTACCGGAAAAATGACCCTTCATGCTCTTTAAATAGAGATCATGGACCAATCGGGTGTTAAGCCATGGATTAAGTGTCGTTAATACCGAGGAGAGAGTGAACCATCGGATCACTACAAATCATGATCGTTGGATTATAAGTTACAAATGTACATAGTAAAGAAACACACTTTACCTAACTTTACACTAGACCAAGTTATACTTAACTATTTCCTATGTGTCGGAATATCCTAACATCAGTTAACTGATAAGTCACTATAAATAGTTGTTGCATGTCAGTTCTAAGGAAGGCCCTGTTGAAACTGAAGTTAAAGGGAAGAGATCTATCAGTTGTACTATTAGAAAATTGCACATGTCATGCATGAGGTCATCGGGAAGGCTTTGAAGGATTGCGCAATCATTAATTGGTATTTTCCTAATTAATAGGGGCTCAATTGGCCCAAGAATGCATAAGGAAGGCAAGTCGGGCATAGGCAAGAAAAAGGTTAAATACTTGACTGATTTTGCTTAGATTGCAAGCTAGATTCGAGTAGGATTAGAGTGAGATAGTTAGGAGAGTGTAGAGGTTTCTCAGTGTGAGGAAGAAAATTATATTTTTTCATGATCTTGACCATATGAAATATAGAGATAGAGGGGTTTTGAGCAGTTGCTTTCCCCATATACATATTGTGTTGTGTGATTGATTGCCTCTTTCTCTTACTTGTTATGTGATTGTGTGATCGTATTTTGTTTTCTCAAATTGTAGAATGATTCGGTATCCTGTTTTAGTACATTACAAGATCAGATTGAATCTCATTGTTAGATTTTATACATGGTATCAGAGCGCCAAGAATCACAATAGAAGAGAATAACAATTTTTTTTCTTGAACATGTTCGAATTTGCAGATTTATTCTTCAGAATCCAACAACAGATCAAGATGTCTTTCAGTGGCTTGAGACCCGAATATTCTCTTGAGGGAAATTAGAATTGCATAGCATGGAAGGAAATGATGGAGGCACTGTTGGAGGAAAACAGGTTGAAGAAATCCATAGATACTGATATTCACAAGCCCGCAGCAACAGATGCTCAAAATCTTGATACATGGAAGAAGAAGGTAGCAAAGGCGAGAAGGATCTTGTTAGAGGGAGTTCGAGATCATATTGTCTTGAGTATCCATGGGAAGGTGACTCCATATGCTATGTGGAAGGTCTTGACAGATCTGTTTCAGAATAGCAGTGACCACAGGAAGTTAGCGTTGAAGGAAAAGCTCAGAAATATCAAGATGGAGGAGGGAAACACGATCCAAAAATACTTGACGAAGTTCACTCAATGTCGAGATGAGCTTGGAAGTGTTGGTGCGATAGTAGCCGATGATGATTTGGTGAGCATGGATCTTCTAGGCCTTCCCAAGAGTTGGCATAGTTACCACATCTGTGAATGGGAGGGAGAAGCTACCAGACTGGGAGTGTTTGTGGTCTGACTTGGTAATAGAAGAGATAAGCCATAGAACCAGAGACGGGACCTCGGGAAAAGACAAAGAATAAGATCTTGCATTGGTCAGAAAAGGAAAGAAATCCAAGTGAAAGAAGTCCCAAGGCAAAGAGGGAAAGACAGACTTGTCCAAGATCAAGTGTTTTCACTATCACAAGCACAAGCACTATGCCTTGAATTGTCCACGGAAGAAGGTGTGCAAGAAGGAGCCTGCAATTGTGACAGGTGAAGCGTTGCTTCACAGTTCGAGCTTGATTTTACTCTCATTGCATGCATGGCCAGAAATGTAATGGGATGCATGTGGTATCTAGACAGCAGTGCCTCGTTCCATATGAAAGGGAATAGATATATCTTCAATGACTTGGAGGAGAAGGACCTCTAGCAGAACATAGAGTTTGGAGATGACAAGAGGTATGGAACGACCAACATAGGTACAATTAACTTTCAGAGGGAGTCTGGATCCCCTCTCAGATTGATAGATGTTTTTTATGTTCCAGGACTAAAGAAGAATCTTGTCTTCATAGCAGTATTGGAATACTATGGTTATGATGTCATATTTAGAAAAGGAAAGATGTTCCTTAGACACATCGCCACGGGATGGGTGAAACAGATTGGTGTAAGAGTCAAGAACCTGTATTCTATCAAGGTCGAAGATGCATGCAAAGCTTTGAGGAGAAAAGCGGAGGTTAGTGACTTGGCGGTTGAGAGGGAGAAAAAAATACCCCTCAACATGTAGTCTCAGAACGTTGTGGAGTAACCACAATTTGAGAAGCATAGAGGAGACCAAGTGGAAGCATTCACTCAAGAAGAGACCTCCAATAGGGGGGAATTCTGAGCCAGATGGGAAGAGGGAGCACATGCAGCCATACCTCCAGGTGAGAGGTGGGGCGATGTGCAGACATAATCCCAAGAGAAGAAATTTGGGCAGGATCCATTGAGATGGATCGTCTCATGGATCGGACTTCGCTACGAGGATCCCACAATACACAGTAGCATGAAGGATCAGTATGATTGATGTAGTCATATGTCAGTAAGACAAAAATCAAAGTGGCAGATGTTAGATATTGGAGCGCAGATCAAAGCTGGCAGTGGTGCAGAGGGCACAGATGCAGAGTTGGCAGCAGCGCATAGATTTCAGTAGACAATGCAGTAATCGATAGTAGTCAGAGACTATGATGACAAATGCATCATACTAATTCAATTTTTGGAGGCTATTCAGTATCAAGAGTTGCAGGAGCAAACAACACTAGAGACGTATTGCATGTAGAACAATTAAATGTATCATATCGGGATAGATTGAATTCATTTCTTGTTGAGAGGGAGTGTTGAAATTTGCAACAAGAAACAATGAAAATGACAACCAAAAATGGAATCCAGAAAATTGCACCTATAAATGGTACCATATGAGGCTTCTGATTTAGTTTTCCCTTAATTAATTTGGAAGAGAAATTGTAATTTCATCTCATGACAACTTGTATTAGTTAACTGAGTCAGGAAGACTTAGTTAGCTTAGTAAATTCGATTTAGAGTTCAAAGAGGAGGCATGTAGAGGATTTTCCTATTTTTAGGGTGTCTAGTTACAGTTATTTGTGAGCTGTAATTAGTTAACTCAAGCAATTGAGTTAAAATCAGTTTAACTAGTTCTAAGTGAGAGATGACCTAGTGATAGGTCTAGTGAATTAAATATTATTTAATTCACATGCAGTGGTCAATCAGTTAAATGATAATTCTCTATAAATAGTTGTTTCATGTCAGTTCTAAGGAAGGCCCAGTTGAGACTAAATTTAAAGGGAAGATATTTTTTAGTTGTACTATTAGAAAATTGTACAGGTCATGCATGAGGTCATCGGGAAGGCCTTGAAGAATTATGCAATCATTAATTGGTATTTTTCTAATTAATAGGGGCTTAATTAGCCCAAGAATGCGTAAGGAATATAGGCCAGGCAGAGGCAAGAAAAATATTAAATACTTGACCGATTTTGCTTAGATTGCAAGCCATATTCGAGCAGGATCAGAGTGAGACAGTCAGGAGAGTGCAGAGGTTTCTAAGTGTGAGGAATAACATTGTATTTTTTCATGATCTTGACCATATGCAACATAGAGATAGAGGGGTTTTGAGTGGTTGATTTCCCTAGATACATCTTGTGTTGTGTGATTGATTGTCTCTTTCTCTTACTTATTATGTGATTGTGTGATCGTGTTTTATTTCCACAAATTGTAGAAGGATTCAGTATCTTGTTTTAATACATTACAAGATCATATTTAATCTTGTTGTTATATTTTCTACAAAGGTGAGGTCGCTTTGCTCTCTTTCTTTGTCTGGAAATATGGTTGCAGGTACAAAGAAGTAATGCTTGTGGCAGTAATGCCTGTGGCACGTGAGTTGCTACAATGCACAAATCCTCTTTGTGTGCTCTACCTCCTATCTCTCCTGGCTATCTTTTCTCAGCTATGGAACAAAATTCTCTTAAAAGAATGGAATTCCTCTTCCTAGGCTAGTAGCCCAGTTATAACAAAGCCCGATAGCCTACTAGTGGTTAATTTTAAGTACATCAACTCTTAACCAATCTTACAAAATAGATTTTTCTAGAGTCTTTTACAGCAAAGACACATGGCTAGCCCCTTTTCTATGAATAATGGGGGCTGACGCGGCATCCTCCTAAACTATAGGTGTGAAAACAGGAATGTCAACTTCTTAGTGGCATAACTTTTGCATGCGGACTCTGATTGACGCAATTTTTGTGTCATTGGTAAGGTATATGTGTGTAGAATATCATGAAAAGGTTTTGCACAGAAGCAAAAAAAATTTGCCTTTAAAATACGTCATTTGATGCCTCAAAATGCTCCTGGAAGATTTCAGACCCTGTTTTGCCAAACTAGGTCCCACTTGTAAAAAAGGTCCCGTGAGCTGATTCCTCCACTTTTTCCACTATAAATGCATCAAGATGGATGACAAACAAAATAATGATCCAATGTGAATCAATAAAAAATTACAATGTTTAGTATATTAAATAAATAAATAATTTAGTTACATAAAGGCTTAAGTGTGAGTGCAAAATATTTCTAAAAATTATTTTTGTATTTTATATTTTTAAATTATGATTAAAATTGTGAATACAAAAGAGAAAATTGTATTTATTGTAGTGTTGGCTTTAATTTTATTTTTTATATTGCATCATGATTTAAAATCGAATTGTGAAAATATATAAAATAGGTAAGATTTATTGAGGAAAATTATTCAACCAAGTCCAATCAATATAAAAAACAACAAATCATGTTTCTTTTGATTTTTAAATCGCCCAGTTTTCATGGTTAGTAAAAGCTCAAAATGTAAAGACAACTATTTTTTTTTAAAAGAAAGTATTAAATATGGTGAAATCCATAAATTTGGAAAAAAAAAAATTATAATTAATTTATGAGGACAGGTTTTTTTTATAATATTTACTTCTAAAAAATTGAATTTAAACCACATAAAATTAGTGATCTACCAATAAAAATTTAGAAATTTGAATTTTAAAAATTCAAAAATAATTTTCAAATTTTTAAAAATAAGTTCAATATTTAATTTTATAAAAACTTTAATAAACTTTGAAAATAGTTTCTAAAAGTTTTCAAATTAGTTAAAATTCAAAGCATTTTGACCCATACTGATTACAATAATAAAAAGGTTAGTTTTTAGTTTTATTTTTTATTTTTTTGTCATTACTTTCTATTTTAAAGGTTTTATTTTGGTATTTTTCTAATTTTTAAAAAATGAAATTTATATTTTTAGGTCTTTTTTTTAATTTTTAAAGATTTTTCCATTTTAAAAAAAATGCATTTTTCAATAGTTAAAAAAAATACTTCTTTTTTTATTTTTTTAATTAATCCCCCCCACCCCCCCCCCCCCCCCCCCCCCCCCCCCCCCCGCTTATATATATATATATATATATATATATATATATATATATATATATATAATTTTGATTTGATATATTTGGATCCATCACATTCAAGTTTTTTGTCGATGTTTCCAGCCAGCAAGTGTGGCTCATCTTTGTTGACACCTAATCCTAAGGGGTTGGGTGAGATTGTATATTATTGTAATTTAGTAAATAAGGAAGGCCAAGAGTCATTGGGAAGTGAATCCCAATAGCCTCACCTCCATGTATAAATACACACACAATCTCCATCCAATATACATTGAGTTTTGCAGAGTTACCTCTTGGTCTGACATGGTATCAAAGCCAGTCCCATTTTTGGCATTCCTGCCTTTGGTGTAACTCCCTCATGCTCTGCATTTTTGCAGATTGTCATTGTGCATTCAGTTTTATGCCTTATTCATTTTTCGTACTGCTCCTCTGCCATTGATGCAATTCTGCAATTTTTCTGGACATTTTGTCTATAATTTCTGCTAATGTGCATTTTCTACTCGAATCTTGAGCACAATTAAATTTACTTTACATTTTTCTTATTCGCTGTGAAAATCACTCTCTCTCCACCCGAACCCCTCACCTCCCTCGCACAACAACCCATCACATTCTTCACGGCCTCTCGACCTCACTCAACCCACCCCTCACAGCACTCTGCCCTCCCCCTCACGTGCTCCCCACCCGACTTCCCCACCTGACTCCCTCACCACCCTCCGCCCTCCCCCTCATGCGCTCCCCACCCGACTCCCTACCCAACTTCAACGATTACCCCCCACCCAACTCTCGGCCTCCCTCACACTGCATCAATCACCCCCTCGCCTTCCTTCCCAACTCTGTTTCCCACACTCGGTCCTCGCCGTCCCACCCCAGCCCCCTCACCTCTCATCCCTCGCCTTCCCTCCCAGCTCTGTTTCCCACACTCGTTCTCGGCCTTCGGACCCTCCCCACCTCCACTCACCCAACTCACCCAACTCCCTCGCTCGCACTCCACACTCTTCCCCACTCCCAGCACCCTCAGTCGTCCCCTCCCCTACGTTCTCCTGTTTATTTCTGTCGTTTTACAGAGTTTCCCCACCCCCAGATAACCCCCCCCCCCCGCCCCCCCAGTTAAAACCTCCCCCACATAAATCTTCCTCTAGTTAAACCTACCCCAGTTAAAACGTCTGTTTTTTTTTACCCTAAAAATAAAAAATAAAAATTGCAGAATTGAAACTGGAATTGAGTTTTTTTACCCAGCAAGTTTTTTTTTTCCTTCAAAAGAATGCATTCTCTCATATCTATTGTAGGAGTTTTTCTCTCCGGCAAGGAGAACTATCGTGAATGGTCTCGGAAAATCAAACACACACTCATTTTTAATGAGCTATGGAAAGGAATTTGTGAAGGACAAGATGACCTTCCACCAGCAAAGCCCGCTTCAGACAAGGAGACCGCCATTTTGGAAAACAAGAATTGCAAGCCCTATGCCTTGATTGCAGCTTCCGTAAATGAAGAGGTGAGTCGCCATATTACACCATTTTCAAATGCCTATCAAGCCTTGAGCAAGCTAAAAGAATTCTATGACTCACATTCAGAACTTGAAGTTGTTCAATTAATGATTAAGCTGTTCAGTCTGGAATTGAAAAATGATGATCCTCTTGCTTTAACTTCATAAGTAAGATCTATCATGTATGATATGAAGAGCACTGGTGAAGATGTTGACATATCTCTCATAGCATATGTTAACGCTTTGTATCCCACTTACTCAAATTATCTTGAGTCATTGCAAGTAAGTGGAAACCTTGTGAAAATCACTTTTGAGTCCCTTGAGAAAAATTTTGCAGAAAGAGAGAAAGATTTTGGAAAGATGACCACCCCTCTGACTTCTGAAGAGGATGTATGCTTTGCACATAAAGAGAAGAATCATGCTCAAGATTATTCCAGAGGAAGAGGTGGCCGAAGAGGAAGAGGAAGAAGAAATTTTAGAGGAAGGGGGGGCAGACAAACTCAAACTGAAAAATCTGATCTTCATTGCATACGCTGTAATAAAGACTGGCATGATGCATCTACCTAAAATTGAGCAGAAAAGGAATCAAGAAAAAGGTAAAACTAATGAAAGAGACAAAGGTAAAGCACCTAATTCCACTCATTTTTTTATAGCACATTGTAACAATGGAGTAATGAAGACTTGTTTGATGTTTCATTTACTTCTTGGAGAAATGATTGGTTACTAGATTCAGGAGCAACATTTCACATGACATTTAGAAAATATTTTTTTGAAGAATTTACTGAAAAAGTTGATGGAGCAGTATACTTCGCAGATAAATCCAAACGCAAGCCATCAGGGCTTGGCACAATCAGGCTTAAGTTGCCTGGTCTTCCAGATAATCTTCTACATGAGGTTCTATACCTCCCTAAGTTGAGGAGAAACTTGTTGTCCTTGGTCCACATCCGCCAGCAAGGACACTCCATTCACATGTTTGATATCAAGGCTAAGGTCAGAAAAGCATTAGATCACTCACTTGTCATGGAGGGAATAGAAGAAGGAAGGCACTTGAAGCTGCAAGGTTCCTCTTCTCATACACAAAACTTTTCATTTAGTTCACATCATGATGAAGGTACATTCCCATCAAGTCTTTTATGGCATGCTATATTTGGACACTTAAATTATGACAGCCTTTGATTGTTGAAGAAAAATGGTGTTAATGGACTGCCTACAATTCCTAGGAAACTTAAGCAATGTGATGCTTGTATTCTAGGAAAGCATAGCAAAGAACCATTTCATGATTCATATTACAGAGCACATAGAAAACTTGAGCTTATTCATTCAAATTTATGTGGCCCTATGCCTGTTGCTTCTACAAATGGAAATAAATATATGATGACATTTATTGATGATCACACCAAAATGTGTTGGGTTTACTTATTGAAGAACAACTCTGATGCTTTTCAAACATTCAAGAATTTTCATGCATGGATTGAAAATGATGCACAAACTCGTATTGGCTCTTTACATACTGATAATGGAAAAGAATACACTTCAAATGAATTTGAAAATTATCTTCGTCAACATGGGATCAAACATTAAACAATTGTGCCTTATAATCGCCAACAGAATGGTGTAGCTGAAAGAATGAACAGGACAATTTTAAATATGGTTCGCTCCATGATGTTTTTTAAGAATGTGAAATTGATGTTTTGGGCTGATGCAGTTCTATGTGCTATATACATAAAGAATAGGTGTCCTTCAAATTCAATCAGAAACAAAACTCCTTATGAAATGTGCCATGGCCACATTCCTTCGGTAAAGCATTTCAGGGCCTTTGGTTCCACCTATTATGCTTTGATACCCAAGTTACAAAGGAATAAACTTGGTGCTAGAAGTCGAAAATGTATCTTCTTGGGGTATTCCAATACCTCCAAAGGATATCATCTCTATGATGAAGTCAATAAGAAGTTTGTAATAGCAAGAGATGTCATATTCCTTGAATCTTCCAAGACTGACAATGTTGTTGAGCGGCAACTTGATCGCTTGGATAGATTCACACATACAAAGTATTTTCAAGAATTTGATAATCAGATTCCACATATTGAAGGGGGGATTCCTATACTGGATCAATCTGTGGAATCATTTCCTAAAGCACTTTCTCCCCCACCTGAAGAACCAACCACGGATGACACCTTGAACGATGTGATTGACAGAATTGAGAGATTGAATCTTGATTCAATTCCAACTCAGTCAAATGAGCAGCCTGGGCCATCTCATAAAGGTCCCCCCAAATGGCTGACAAAGACACTAGAAAACGTTCATCCCGATGAGGTTGGAAAAACAGGAACAAGAAGTTCCACTAGACAAAACGAAGGTGATGTAGATAATTCTGATTCACCTGTTGATATGGATATTGCTTATAACTGTGAATTGAGTTTGTCTACAGATCATGAACCAACTTCCTTCAAATAAGTCGCTTCTCATGATGAATGGAATGAAGCGATGCAAAAGGAGTATGATGCCTTGATAAAGAATGGCACTTGGAAGCTGGTTGATCCGCCTTTGGGAACCAAACCAATTGGCTGTAAGTGGGTCTACAAGAACAAGTACAAAGCAGATGGCTCACTTGACAAGCACAAAGTCAGGCTTGTGGCAAAAGGTTTTACACAAAAAGAAGGGGTCAATTATGAAGAAATTTTTGCTCCCACAACAAAATGGGCCACCATCCAGACTCTCTTTTCCCTAGCAGCACAGAAGGGATGGAAATTCCATCAGATGGATGTAAAAACCATCTTTTTGAATGGAGATCTAAAGGAGAAAGTTTTTATGTCCCATCCAGAAGGATTTTTTGTGAAGGGCCAAGAACACAAAGTATGCAAGCTTATAAAATCCTTGTATGGCCTCAAGCAAGCACCGCGAGCCTGGTATGAGAAATTAACTGAGAATCTTCTGAAACTTAACTTCAAACATTTTGATCTTGATGATGCAACCTTGTTTGTTAAGAAAGTTGGAAAAAAATTTGTATATCTTGTGGTATATGTAGATGATCTTTTGATGACAGGGAACAATGAGAGTTATATTGCATCCATAAAGAAAGAATTGAAGAAAGGTTTTGAAATGACTGATTTGGGTTATGTTCATTACTATTTGGGTATTGAAATAACTCAACATCCTAAATTTATATTTATTTCTCAAAAGAAGTACATTGGAGATATTTTGAACAAGTTTGGCATGGATGAATGCAATCCCTTAACCACTCCAATGGAACAAAATTTGAAGCTCACATCCATTGAAGGGAAGGAATTCGAGGATGCAACGAAGTATAGACAACTTGTTGGAAGTCTTATCTGCCTGACTACCACTAGACCAGACATCTCATTTGTTGTTGGAATCCTCTCCAGGTTTATGCAGAAACCTTGTGAAGGACATTGGTTTGCTGCAAAAAGAGTTCTAAATTACTTGAAGGGGACTCAAGACTTTGGACACAAATATACACAGGTAGGCAATTCCAGCTTGATCGGATACTTTGATTCAGAATTTGATGGGGAAAAAGAAACTGGGGTGTCTACTTCAGGTTATACCATGAGTCTTGGATCAGGAGTTGTCTCATGGAGATCACACAAATAGTCAGTTCCAGCAGATTCCACCACCGAGGCAGAATATGTGGCAGCAACTGAAGCAACAAAGGAAATTGTGTGGCTCAGGAAAATCCTTGAATATTTGCAGATGAAACAAATGCATTCAACACCACTCATGATCGACAACACTTATGCAATAAAGTTGGCCAAGAACCCGAAGTTCCATGATCGAACAAAGCACATCAATACAAAATACCATCTGATTTGACATCATGTTCAGGCCAAAACCATCCATCTACATCATTGTTCCACAAATGAGCAGACCGCAGACATCTTCACCAAAGCACTTGGAAGAGAAAAGTTTGAAAAGTTCAGAATGATGCTTGGACTCACCAACATCCCTTCAGATTAAAGGGGGGAATGTTGACACCTAAACCTAAGGGGTTGGGTGATATTGTATATTATTTTAATTTAGTAAATAATGAAGGCCAAGATTCATTGGGAAGTGAATCCCAATAGCCTCACCTCCATGTATAAATACACACGCAATCTCCATCCATTATACATTGAGTTTTGCAGAGTTACCTCCTGGTCTGACAATCTTTCTGACATTGTAGGAAACTGACAAGAAACCTGATCAAACATTGAAAGATAAATAGGTGAGAGATGCAAGGTCAAAGAATTAAAAAAAAATGTTAGGTATATGTTAGATGGTCAAAAATATTAATAATAATTTAGATAATGATTAATTAGTATCAAGAATTAATGATTAGAAGAATGGAGAATAATAATATCCTTAATATACAGAAGGAGGTGAAGAGGCCCACAGGGTGTAGAATAGACAGTGATAGGGTGTATTTTTAAGTGACTTTGTGATGTGAAGGCCATCGGTTCAAAACTTTGTGGGACAAAATCCAATCATGTTAAGGGTTAATGTGGCTAGGTCGGGTATGATCCTCGATGATTGTGACGGCTTGGATGCCCCTGGATCGTGATATCTCAAGCCAAAGGTTAAGCATGTAGTCTGTTGGGAGAAATATTGAGAGGGGGGGGGTGAATCAGTATTTTTGACTTACTCAAAACTTTTTACTTCTCCATTCACTAAAACCCATACACTAGTTTGTTGAAGCCAAATAGCCTATGCATGCAGATATCCTTCATAAAACTCACGTATACACAGAGATCTTATTATGCATTTATTTCTTTACTTAGGTCTATACATCATTCATTGATCAGATGTTTAGTTAACAGTAAGCATGTGCAGTAATAATAGAATAAACCATCACACATAAGCAACATACATGAACACCGGGATTTTAGGTGGAAACCCAAGTCGAGAGAAAACCACCGCTGTCGTTGTCTCAGCCTTCAATATTTTATTATAGAGAAAACATCTTACAACCATGTACTTGCGCAAACTCATACCAGCACGCAGGCGCCCACCTGCAGAAGGCTACAACCTTCTCTCGTTTACCAGCCTCTCCTGGAAGGGAGCTACAACCCCCTGCTCTCGCTTACCGTCTCTCTCCCGGAAGGGAGCTACGACCCCCTGCTCTCGTTTACCAGCCTCACCTGGAAGGGAGCTACAACCCCCTGACTGAAGGCTACAACCCTCAGCACCTCTATGGACCACGTTTCATCAATTTTCACACTGGATCCAACAGCTTCAATAGAGCACAACTTGCAGGCCACTTTTCATCATATTTTCAAACTGGACCCACTCCACACATTTAAGCTCAATCATACATCAAACTGATACTTATAACTCATTGACAGATAGTAGTAACACAGCAGAACAAATCAGACATTACATACTTCATACTTCAAGAACCCTAGTTTTTCACGCGCTTTTCCTTTCCCCGTCCTTACGAAATTCGGTTACTTTTTATGTATATAAACTTTATATACATCCGCACTTACACATCTAACTTTCAACCCATACGCGCTTTCTTCCGAAGACGACCCGCATACATGCGCTTTCCTCTCGTTACAAATCACATTCATATAGATCTTCGGGGACTGACATTATAGGGAAATATACTTCTTCGCCCGTATATTCAATTCATATTTTACCCTTCACTTGCATGATGTTGGCCTCATCCGAGATCTAAGCATTCCACAACGAACCAGAAGATACAACACTTCCTCAGATCTAGATTCCTCTACCATTTTCACAGGCGCATCACACATTCGCATCTATCATCAAATCGTTACCCTTTCCATTCAGACATTCTTCGCAGTGAAGTATTCATTCAACCGTACTCATGCACATATCGTATTAAATGAATTTCTTCTTCTCCTTAAATAGATAGCCTCCTTTTGGAAAATACCATGAGCCAAAACCACACAACTTCCGATGGTATTCCTGGACGGGATCACATAGACAATCCAGCGCTCAATACAATGGGTCAATACCATGGTAGTAACCCCTGGTTTTATGCTTTTAGAGCGCAATTGAGTATACGCGACTTGGCACGTACTTTTCCGCGTACATATGCTACTTCGCCTTAACAAATCCGCGTATGCCTTGTGACATACTTTGTTTAACATTATTCTGGCACTTTCTGATATTTCTTTCTTCTGTTACTTCTGAGATACTTGTAGAACATCATATTTACATCATTAATAAACTCATCAAGCATTAAGAACAATTTCATTAAGTAGGTTGCCATCATCTTCATCAAGTGGGTTGCCATCAAGGACAACACTCTGCATCATATTACTAACAATCTCCCCCTTTGGACTTGATGGCAACCACGATGGTGTTTGATCAGCACAACAGATAGATACATTAAGCATAATGATATTCTCCCCTATTCAAACACCATTCAAACACCATGTCACTCTCCCCCTTTGACATCAAGGGCAAAGGGCGGATCAAAACCAACACAAGGTTGTTTTCTCCTCATGTAGATAGAAGAGCGCTGTAGATCTGATGTGCACTGAAGATACCATGCTCCCCCTGAGTTCATGATGAATCTTCAAACATATTTTTCAATGAAGTACATGAATCTATGATCTTCCTATCACCAAGGACTCATACTTATATCAAAGATCCAACCAAGTGGATTTACATATGAGACTCAAATACCCAACCAAGTGGGTTTACAAAATTTGACTCAACTACCCAACCAAGAGGGTTTACACAATTTGACTCAAGTACCCAACCAAGTGGGTTTACATAATTGATCAAGTCCTTACATGACTAAATATTAAAATTTTACATCATAGGTATCCACATGACCTTTTCATCAAATTAAAAATATGACCTTTTATGACCAGTACCAGAAAGACCTCAAGAGATCTTAATTCAGAATCATCATAATGCCAACAATGCATTATACTCAGCAAGGCTAATGCTCCCCCTAAAAATGTGCATCCAAGCATCCTTTCCATGTGACCAAGGCTCCTCCTTAGCTTGTGCAACCTGAAACTCTTTCAATAGCAAGTTATCAGCAACAATCTCTGCATGATCTGTCCTTATCTCTGAATCACAAGAATTCCATCTCATTCATGTGTGAAAACAAAGAATACTCTTCAGCAAAAATAAAACAGGGCTCATCCATAATCTCATCATAAGAAACCATGTATCATGTCATCATCATTTAGAACTGAGAAATAAGCAGATACAGTCCCAATAATACAATCATTAGTAGTCAGACTAATGCTCCCCCTGAACCTGTGCTCCCAATCTTCAGTTGTCATACTAATTTTCTTAACATAAATGCATATGCGACTGTCTCCACTGTAACTCGCGTGCATATGCGGCTTTAGTTCACAGAACCCGCGTATGGAAAGTGAAACATTGAAAACCTCACATTCCTTCATCTCCCCCTGAGTTTGTACCACATGTACCTGTCTTCTTCACATCAGATGCTCTGTCAGAAATGCACAAACCAGAATAACCAAACCAACCATGAGAATCATCATACATTGCTCCCCCTGTGATGATACATTACTAATCCCTACAATGTATCTCACATCACTTCTGCAGTCATTAAGAGAAGTAAGCTTTAGAAGCGGATGACTGCAGTAGGGCCAATATTCCCTACGTTTCTGACCGGTCCTCCTTCTTTTTCCAACTTTGCTTGAAGTTTCTTTTAGTGTGCTGAAAATTCTCCAATTTTTCAGATCTGTTCATCCTGCATTCTTTTTCTACATGTCCATACTTGTTACAAGCATAACATCTTGTGTGACCAGAAAAGTAAGCATAAGGATCATAATGTGTTGTTCTATTCTTCCTTCTATTGCAATCAGCTGCTTTATGACCATACTTGTTACATGAAAAACAATATCCCTTGAAGAAACTAGAGTACCTTTCTTTGTAGAACCTGTTTTCATGTGACTAAAAAATTCTACTTCTGCAATTGGCTACGACATGCCCATAATTATGAAATTTAAAACATTCAACATTATTGATCAAAGGAGGGAATGATTCCTTTTGAGAGTTCCTGATTGTCGGTTGACCATTCGTTTCTTCCAACACTTCAGGTTTTGCATTGATATCCTTTGAATATTTAGCACTTCCTTGTGAACTAGATTCTCCTTTAACAGTTTCATGAAAACCAAGACCAAGTTTAATAGCAAAAGATGTTTGATTACTAAGAATATTATCTAGAATCTTAGTACTATCTTGAAACCTCAAGAGTTTATCCTTTTCTTCTAATTTACCTTTGAGAATATTTACCTCAACCTCCAATTTTTGGCATTTCTTCTTCATGCTTTCTTTGACCCTTTTTCCTTCTTCTACTTGATCATTCAATTTCAAAATTTCTTCCTTCAACTAATTTTCTTGTTCTTCACATGTTTGTAGCAGTTCTTCATTCTTCTTATTTGATTTTTCCAGATCTTTGAGAGAGATGATTTCTGCTTCAAGTCCTTCCTTTTCAAATGGTAGGGGTTTTTCATTCTTCTTATTTTATTTTTCCAGATCTTCTTTCAGAGAGATGATTTTTGCTTCAAGTTTTTCACTTCGATTGGTTGCATAAACATACAACTTTTGATACTTGTCTATCTGTCCATTCAGTATTTCTTTCTGATCATTCATTCTAGAGATCATATCTTTGTAGATAGATTCTCTCTTATGAAATTGATTCCAATCATTGCTTTCATCATTGATCTTGAGATTTTCTTCTAGACTTATACTGTTACTTTCACTATCTTCACCATTGCATGCACAAGAAAGTGAATCACAAGAACAACAATCAATACATGTTTCATCTTCTCCATTTTCTGCTGCACATGTTTTCTGAGGTATCTCCTTTCCTTGAGTAGCCTTCTTCTTTTGCTTCTTTTCCATGAGCACTTGTAGATCTTGGTCAGAATCTTCTTCATCCTCATCATTCTCTTCATTTGTATAATAACTCTTTCTCTTTTCAAATTGTTTCCCTTTATCATGATTTTCTCTATAAGGACATTTAGCAGCATAATGACCAACTCTTCCACAATCAAAACATTTGAAGGGAAGCTTACCTTTGAATCTTCCAGTACCTGGTTGGAGTCTTCTCACAAAATTTGCTTCTTCTTCTTCTGATATGTAACTTGATTCCTTGACAACTTCCTTTTCTTTTCCTTTTGCACACACCTTAAAAGCAGCTTCTTTGATTTGAGAGGGACCTCCTTGTCTCATTTCATAAGCAGTCAGAATACCATGTAGTTGAACAATAGTAAGAGTTTGCAGATCTTGCCTTTCTTCAATAGCCGATACTTTTGACTCAAATTTTGAAGTTAAAGATCTTAAGACTTTTTCCACCAGAGTAGTATCGGTTATGGTTTCACCCAAACTTCTCATACGATTTACAATATCATCTAGACGTAAAAAGAAACTAGCAATACTCTCATCACTATGCATCCTTAAATTTTCATATTCAATTCGGAGAGTTTGGAGTTTTTCACTTTTTACCTTTGTATCTCCTTCATAGCTCAGAATGATTTTGTCCCATATTTCTTTTGCTAAATTTAGCTACATCACTTTAGCAAATTCTGGTTCATACATGCTTCCTAATAATACATTGACGGCTTTGGCATTGATTTCATATTTCTTCCTTTCTGCTGCATCAGTAGGAATACTTGCCGGATACTGATAACCTCCTTCCACGATTGCCCATACTTCTGCACCAAGACTTTGCAAATATGCTTTTGTTCGTACCTTCCAGAATAACATATTATTTCCATTGAATAGAGGTGGCCTTATAGACATTATCCCTTCATGAATTCCCATTGTGACGGATCTCCTTCAAGCAATCAAGCTCCTGCAGAAGGACCTGCTCTGATACCAATTGTTGGGAAAAATACTGAGAGGGGGGGTGAATCAGTATTTAGGACTTACTCAAAACTTTTACTTTTTCATTCACTAAAACCCATACGCTACTTTTCTGAGGCCAACTAGCGTATATACACAGATATCCTTCATAAAACTCGCGTATGAACAGAGATCTAATTATGAAGATAATTCTTAGCTTAGTTCTTTGCAACATTCATTCATATGATGTTTAGTTAACAGAAAGCATGTGCAGTAATAACAGAATAAAACATCACACATAAGCATCACACATGAACACCAGGATTTTAGGCGGAAACCCAAGTCGGGAGAAAACCACCACTGCCATTGTCTCAGCCTTCAATATTTTATTATAAATAAAACATCTTACAACAATGTACTGGCGCAGACTCATACCATTACGCAGGCACCCACCTGCGCTCGTTTACCAGCCTCTCCTGGAAGGGAGCTACAACCCCCTACTCTCGTTTACCAGCCTCTCCTGGAAGGGAGCTACGACCACCTGCTCTCATTTACCAGCCTCACCTGGAAGGGAGCTACAACCCCCTGACTGAAGGCTACGACCCTCAGCACCTCTATGGACCACGTTTCATAAATTTTCATACTGGATCCAACAGCTTCAATAGAGCACAACTTGCAGGCCACTTTTCATCATATTTTCAGACTGGACCCACTCCACACATTTAAGCTCAATCATACATCAAACTGATACTTATAACTTATTGACAGATAGCAGTAACACATCAGAACAAATCAGACATTCCATACTTCATACTTCAGCAAACCCTAGTTTTTCATACGCGCTTTCCTTTCTCTGGTCCCGCGTATATACGCGCTTTCATGCATATAAACCCGCGTATACATCTGCACATATTACAGATCTAATTTTCACAACCCATACGTGCTTTCTTTGAAGACGACCCGCGTATACATGCGCTTCCTCTGTTACAAACTTGCGTATATATCTTCAGACATTATAGGGAAACATACTTCTTCAGTTCAGATATTCAATTCATATTTTACCCTTCACTTCAGACAGATGTTCGCCTCATCTCAGATCTAAGCATTCCATAAACAGAACTAGAAGATACAAATACATTTCAGATCTAGATTCCCTTCTTCATCATTTTCTTCATAGGTGCATCACAGATTCAGATCTATCATCAAACTGTTACCCTTTCCATTTAGACATACTTCAGAGTGAAGTATTCATTCAAACCCAGACTCATGCACACACATTGCACAATGAATTTATTCTCCTTAAATAGATCTAGCCTTTGACAATACCATGAGCCAAAACCACACAACTTCCGATGGTATTCCTGGACGGGATCACATAGACAATCCAACGCTCAATACAATGGGTCAATACCATGGTAGTAACCCCTGGTTTTATTCTTTTAGAGTGCAATTGAGTATACGCGACTTGGCACGTACTTTTCCGCGTACATACGCTACTTCGCCTTAACAAATCCGTGTATGCCTTGTGACATACCGTGTTTAACATTATTCTGGCACTTTCTGATATTTCTTTCTTCTGTTACTTCTGAGCTACTTGTAGAACATCATATTTACATCATTAATAAACTCATCAAGCATTAAGAACAACTTCATTAAGTAGGTTGCCATCATCTTCATCAAGTGGGTTGCCATCAAGGACAACACTCTGCATCATATTGCCAACATAGTCATCTCTGGAGGACACATAAAACTTGACAAACAAACAAAAAAATAAAAGGAAGGAGATGAAGAGTCATAAAAGATTCAAATGGTCAAACAAGGTAATTAATATAAATAATAAAGAAGATAATTAATTAATAGTTAAAAAGAGGTTAAATAATTAAAATTAAAATTTTAAAATTCATTATAAAAATTAAATATCAAATTAAATAAGAATACAAATATTACAATAATATAAGAATATAAATAATATATTACCCCGATGGAGGTAGAGGAGTGCGACCTGAATTATGTGGTAGGGAGCGGTTTTGAACCTCCCACATGACAATTGGAATACACATGGGTGTTTCCAGGGACAGATGTCGATGGAAGCCTCGAAGGTTTGAGATTCTTTTCATTTGGTACATAAACAAGCTAGCATTTTGGCTCCACCAAATTTGGATTTAGGTTATGGGAAATTGCAAAGTTTGTGAGAACAACGGCAAGTATGTACAAGATGCCAACATGTGCATGCTCTTTAGTTTGGTGAGTTTTGTGTCTAAATTTAAAGTCGGTCGGCGGGGTCTGCAACGAAACTCCATTTGGAAACTAACTCGTATCGTTTTGGATCTTGGAGCGAGGGTCCACTAGAATTTATCTTACCGTTGATGATTTTTGGTGTGGGAGGTTGTTTCGTTGCATTGGCTCATTATTAGTCGGTGAAAGGGAGACTTGGGTTCTTATGACACCTTTCTGGTAAGTTATCTTTCCTTGATCATTGGACTACAAATAATTTCTCTTGTAAGCTTACGTGTAGGGTGGTATTGTCTCAATTATGTCCTCTATCCCTAAAAAATTGTTGAATTATTCACATATTTTCCAATTGATAGTGGTAATTATTGTGTGTCTTTGAACCTTGGTCACTTTTTGGAGGTTGTTTGGAGCTTGGATTTCTAGGTTGTTTATTTCTGTTTTTGGGGTCTCTCTCCCTTGGTCGCTTGGGATAGTGTAGACAAGAGGTGATTCTAGCTTTTTACGAGTGAGGTGCATGCGACCCTAGGGGTCGACTAGGTAGTTCCTAGAGGCATCCCATTGTTATACTTGGAAACTGGTAAATAGTGTTAGCCTCACATGCTTAGGTAATAACTAGACCCAAGTCTTGGTGGTCTATGGAATTTGTAACAATGCTTAGGAAACATGGGCGAGCTCGACGGGGACTGGGGCCTCATGGCCAGCTGGTGGGTTGTGTAGGTTAAGCAGGGGATGCAGACGGTGATGGAGGTATGGAGGCGGTGTTCAAAGCTGCATTAGCTCATTACCATGTCCCTTATCTCAGTCGAGTAGACCTACCACCCTCCATGGACTCTTTGGACCTATAGATGTGTAATATCACCACACTTTTGGAATATTTTGGGTGGAAATGACATGAGGACCCTAATGAAGTGGTAGTGTTATGAATTGAATGCAACAGAATCAGTGGGACATCCTTGATCACTTGGCTTCACTTAGAAGGATCCAAAGGTGCACAAATTATCAACTTGATTAGGTTGAGGGTAAGCTTGCTCATCTGGAGTTTCATGTTCACGGGGATCTTAAACCTATATATTTTCTTGGTGTCTATCATGCACCAACATTTCCTCATGCTCCTTGATGGTGGTTGTTACATAGCATTTTTCACTGTCCCTGCAATCCCCATCTCGCCCATTGGAGGGTTATTTCTGTGATCAATAAGCAGTGTCATGCCTTGCAATACTATCATTGTGTCCCTTTACATAAGAGTAACATTCCTTCTATTGACAATTCCCTGAGTAGAGACTTAAAAACCCTTGTTTTTGCCTTGGCGCGGGTAATTAGTTATGCCCTCGCGCCAAAGAGGAAAATTAACAATGGGCCCCACGCCAGCTGGCGCTCTGTCCCAGTTTGCCACCTGCGCCAAGCTGTTTATGGAATGTTTTTTAAAAAAAGAGGCGGAGATTCCACTCCAACCACCTCGAGGATGAGTCATTGGGATTGGTTGAACTGATAAACCACAGACTACCTCCTTTAGGTTTATGGTTTCCACCTCTTATGGGAACTCCCTAAAGGATATGCCTCCCTCCCAACCTTCGATCCAACATGGACAACCCTCCAGTATTTTTGGTCAACCTCTGAATCAACCAGGACTATCTTATACTCTTGGGGGGGAAATCTACCCACCATAGGGACAACCTATTGCACTAAAACAACAACCACATGCTCAATATGGCCTGAATGTTGTGCAACCAGGACAACCCTACGGTCCTCCTCTGGGTCAACTTGGTTATTAGGGACAACCTGGTCCATCACAACCATCAGGTCAACCTTTCCCACAAGGCCAACCCGGTGGCCCTCAACAATTGATTCAACCTGCTCCTCAGCTGGTTCCATCATTTCAACAGCTCATTCTACCTGTTCATAGTCAACCAGGTTTACCCACTCAGCAGCCTGGACAACCTGTTCAACTGGGTCTGCCTGCTCAACCGCAAGGCGTTTACTACCCACAAGGTTCATATCAACCGGTATATAGTGCGCCTCATGTTCCTTACCCTCAAAATAAACCTGTATATCATCAACCTCAAAGCCATTCTTACATTCCACAACAGACTCCATATGCTGCTCAGCAAGGACCTCAGTGGTCTACTCTGACTCAATATCCTGGTCCTTAACCCCAATATCAACTGACTTATCCTGCTTCTAATCCCTATGATCTGAATCCTTCGAGACAAAATGTATGGGGACAGAATCCTGCTCAGACTGGGTGGAATGTACATGCAGGTCCTTATCAAATACCTCCAATGACTTTCAACACTCAATTACCGTTTCTTGCTACGTTGGAATTACCTAATGTGTCAAAGTTGACGAACGATCCCATTCTTCATAACCCGTATTGGCCTCTGGTTCCAACCAAGATTCCTGGTGATTGCCCTAAATTTGAGGGCAATTCTGGTGAAGACCCCAAGCGCATGTTATGAATTACCATTTGTGGTGTTCCTCTAACTCTTGGGTTGACGATTCTATTAGACTCTGTCTTTTCCAGTGAACTCTTACTAGTGTCGTTGCAAAGTGCTATATTGAGCTATCTCGTGGCATCTTCCAAGATTTCAATTCTTTGGCCATGTAATTCCTTACGCATTTTCATCTACCAGTCCGTTATGAGACCGGGACGCACCTCCTCACTTCATTGAAACAGGACCGAGCTACTCATATCTCGAACCATATTCATGAGTGGAAACATCGTCGTCACATGATCAAATTTGAAATTCCTGATCAGCTTCTAACTCATTGGTTCACCACCTCCTTTTTCAATCAGATTGCTAAAGACATCGCTATGGGGGCATGTGTAACCGAGGAACAAGCCATTGCCTACGCCCAGTGCCTTGATCTTGTGTACTCTCAGTCCGGCGCATTGTATGATATCTTGCCTGATTATCCCCAACCTGAAACTTCTAAACCACCAACGACTCCATCTATTGATGGTATTATTGGTTCTATGTCTCAGACTTATCAGAAGTCTTCGTCTTCAAACACTGGGAAGCTGGAGTCTGCTTCTTCCAATAATGTTGCTTCTCAGTCTACTTCGAATTCTGGTAAACCCGCAGAAGCTAATGCCGTTCAGGCCAATCATATGAATAATAATTCTAAAGGTAAGAAGAAGGGTAAAGGTAAGGCCAAAGTTGATACCCCGAAACAGGATTCTTAGAAACCTCGTGCTGGCGATGGTTGTCAACGCAAACCAAAGTATCCTTGTTTGATTTGTGATGAAGAACACTTCACCAAGGACTGTCCCCGACAGTCCAAAATGAGTCGATTGCTCAGAGACACCCAGGGAACTCCGGCCATTCTTAAAGAACCTTTCCCATCTCAACAGACTCAAATGGTAGAGCAACCTCAGTCCTCTGCCCCATTTGGCTCTCAGGTGTTCATGATGAACGGTTCTGCAGCTGTTTCTATTGCTACTCGGTCGAAAGATTATACTAGATCTCGTCAGGCCACGGGGAAGGAAATCGTTGATGGTCCTCCTCCTCCACCTGTTACTGGTCCTCTTGAAATTGAAAGGCCCAATACTGAATTCGTTGTTCGGCCACCTTCCAAAGGTGTACTCCACAAGTCTTCCTATAATCCCAATGCCCGTGTCGCTCACCATTACAATATTGTTGAGGATTTGGCTCAGGCGCCATCTGCGATGTCCGCGTTAGAAGTCCTTCAGAGTTGTCCATCACAGCGTAGATATTTTTTATCTGCGATTGGTGGGATTGATCCTGCTAATACTAACCTTCTTGATTTCGATCTAAATAATTTTGTTCCACGACTTCCACATCAGATTTTGCTCATTATTCAAGTTGTTATTAATGGTCTCGACATCCATCGAGCTATTGTGGATGAAGGTGCATCAACCTGTGTCATGTCATCTTCGTGTTGGAAAGCTATTGGTTCTCCAGCCCTGAATTCATCACCAAATGCACTCGAAGCATTTGATGGAAGAGAATCAAAACATTTAGGTGTTCTCGCTAGTTTATCGATTACTTTGAAAGGGAAGACAGTCAATATCGAGGTCGAAGTTGTTGACGCTAAATTCAATTATATTCTTCTCCTCAGTCGCAGTTGGACTCATGCCATGTTATGTGTTACGTCCACTCTCTTTCGTGTTTTGAAATTTCCACATGAAGGAAATATTGTTACTATTGATCATTTGTCTTTCTTCACCTCTTCTTCCAAGAACAACGTTCCATATGTGGATCAGATTCCTACTCCTTACGAGAGCATAGGGCCGGGTCTTTTTAAAGATCCTGCCCTCATGGGTATTTTTCCTCTTCCTCCACCAAATATTGTTCAGATACATATGATATCTCGGTCTGATGACCCATGCATTATTCCTTTTCCTGGATAGATTGATTCCTTTGGAGATTCGATGTCTTTTAGTCCGATTAAGGTTGATTATTGTGAACTCATCGCTACTTCGAAACTTCCGTTCTCTGATTGTGCTCCTTTGAGCATGTATTTTGACTTTTACTCTCAATCCCCCTGGCTTGGTGATTCAGATTCACCTGATCCTTTGAAAGAAATGTTTCCTTCAGATGAAGCTACCATGGAAACCATGTCTCTTGAGGATCTGCCGTGGGATGATGGCCATCATCATTCCTCGTTTATGCCTGGCCTTAGGACCATGTTTACTTTTCTCGGGCGTTTTTATCTCAGGTTCCTTCTCCTTCGCTTCAATTTCCTATTCTGACACATGACATCTTTATAGAAGGTAACTTGAGTAACATTACACAGATGATGCCTATTGACATTTCCGTTAAACTAGGAATCGTAGAGAACATCCATATTGGGGTTACTTGTTCTTATGATGAAGTCCAAGTTTATACTAGCCTTTTTCGTGAGTTCTGTGATGTCTTTGCATGGTCCTATGAAGAAATGCTCAGCATTGATCCTAGTATAGTGGTGCATGAAATTCCTACTTATCCTGGTTCGAAACCTGTTCTCCAACGTCTTCGTCCAGTGCACCCTAGAAAAGTTGCTGCCATCAAGGCTGAAGTTGAAAAACTTCTTCGAGTTGGTTTTATTTATCCGATTCCTTTGATAGAATGGGTCTCTAATATTGTTCCTATAGATAAGAAACAGGGAACTATTCGCGTCTGTGTTGATTATCGTGATATTAATCAAGATTGTCCTAAGGATAATTATCCCACTCCCTTTATCGATCAAATCATTGATGATTGTGCCAAGAGTGAGATCTTTTCCTTAATGGACAGTTTTTCTGGTTATAATCAGATTAACATTCTCCCGAATGATCAACATAAGACTTCCTTTATCTGTCCTTGGGGTACTTTCACGTATAAGAAGCTCCCTTTTGGCTTAAAGAATGTTGGGGCTACATTTCAACGAGCTATGTCGTATGATTTTCACGATATTCGACACATCATTCAGCCTTATCTGGATGACCTTCCCGCTCATTTAGCTAAACGTCTGGACCATCCTAACCATCTTCGTCAGATTTTTCTTCGTTGTCGACGTTACAATATTCGGCTTAATCCGCACAAGTGCGTCTTCTGCGTTGATTCCAGTAAACTCTTAGGGTTTATCGTATCCAAAGTCGAAATTCACCACGATCCACTCAAGCTTGAGGCTATTATCAATCTCCCCTCTCCCTCCTCATTACAACAGTTGCAGAGTTTGCAAGGTAAGGCTAATTTTTTGCGTCGTTTTATACCTAACTATGTCGAAGTGGCTAGAGGATACATGTGATTATTAAAGTAGGGCGTCCCATTATGTTGGGATGAGATTTATCAAAAGTCTTTTGAGGCCCTGAAGACGTTACTTGTCCACGCTCCTCTATTACGTCCTCCTAACTATCATCGAGATTTTTCCCTTTATTTATATGTCGCTTTCAATATGATTGCCATGGTTCTGGTACAAGACAATGATGACGGTAACAAGCATGTTATTTATTACTTGTCTCGTAACCTTCTCGACCCTGAGACGTGATATGCACATGTCGATAAGTTAGTGTTAGCTGTGGTTAAATTCGTTCAGCGTTTTCATCATTATATTTTTTTGCGTACAGTGACTGTGATTTCCGATTGTAACCCCATGACATATATATTGTCTCAACAATTGTTGGGGGGCAAATACTCAAAGTGGATTTTCATCCTCCAAGAGTTCGATTTGGAATTTACTGCTGCCAAGTCAAAGAAGTCATTAGTATTCGTTGATTTGATTTTTTCCCTCCCTTCAGACTGTCCTTCGTTTCATTCTAAGGAATATATTCCAGACGACATGCTTTTCTTGATTAGCACCCTCGATCCATGGTACGGTGATATCATCGTTTATCTCCATACTTCTACTTTCAGATTTGAGTTGATGAAGGATGCCCGTCGACGCATCCATCATCAATCGCAGCCTTATCGTATAGTTGGAGATACTCTCTATCGTGTCGGAGTGGATTCCATTCTCCTTCGATGTTTGACCCTCGAGGAAGCTGAGAAAGTCCTCAATGATTATCACAATGGTGCCTATGGCGGTCACATGTCTGGTTATGCCACTGTACAAAATATTCTTCGTGCTGGTTATTTCTGGCCTTATATCTTCAAAGACTACATTGTTGTGGTTCGTAAATGTCATGATTGCCAGGTTTATCAACAAAAAATGTGTGCGCCGCCTGTACCTCTTCATCCCGTCATTACTGTTGGTCCCTTTGCGAAGTGGAGCATCAATTTTATGACGTGTAATCCTCACTCGGCCAGGGGGCATACTTATATTATAATAGTCGTGGACTACTTCACTAAATGGGCCGAAGCAATGCCTACACTTGCCGCTGACAGTAAGACAAATGCTTAATTCATATTCAATCACACCATTGCTAGGTTTGGTGCCCCTCAAGCCATCGTTATCGATCATGGTTCCCATTTTCGGCATTACATGGTGGCCGAGTTGACTTCCAAGTTGGGTCTGCATCACAACAACTCAACACCATACTACCCTTAGGCCAATGGCCAGGTTGAAGCCGTGAAAAAAATTCTTGTTACCATTCTTCAATGTACGATTGGGATCCATAAATCCAATTGGCATCTCATGTTATTTTCAGCTCTTTGGGCGTACCAAACCTCAGTTAAGAGTGCAACCAGATTCACCCCTTTTCAGTTGGTTTATGGTCTGGAAGCTACTCTCCCGATTGAATGTGAAATACCTTCGCTCAAGTTGGCTGTTGAATCACTGCCGAACACTTCACTAGAAGAAGAGTGTCTCCTTTATCTCGAAAGGTTGGATGAAACCCGCCATTTTTCTGCTCTGGTTATTGAAGCACAGAAAAAGTGGGTCAAAGCTCATTTTGACCAATTAGTTTCCCCTCGTTCTTTTTTCGAAGGAGATCTCGTCCTCCTGTACGACCAAGCTCGTGATAAGCTGGGGGCAGGTAAATTTCAACCCATGTGGCATCGGCCTTACATTGTTAAACGCATATTGCAGAATGGGGCCTATGAGCTCATTGATTATGAAGGTCATTCTTTAGAACAACCCAGAAATAAGTTGTATCTCAAAAAGTATTATGCGTGAGTCATTCATGCATGATTTATGTACATAGGTTTTGTTTACAGGTTTTGATTTGGTGTGCTTTGCGAGCATTTTCTTGCTTATTTGGGTCTTTCTTATTTTGTGCAGATGTCTATTACCCCTTATGTCGATTTCACGGATGGTGCTTCCCGCAGTACCAGGAATTTGTCTTCAGCAGCCTGGGTAATCTATGATCCTGTTGGTGAGTTGATAGAACTACAAGGTATTTGTCTAGGACAAACTACAAAAAATGTCGCTGAATATAGTGTTGTCCTTGAAATATTAATTGAGGCAATCAATTTCGGCATACACGCATTGTTTGTAAATCTAGATTCACAGCTTGTTGTTTTGCAACTCAATGGTCATTATTCAGTTAGAAACCCATATATTTTGAGATTGTATTTACGTATTCGTTTGTTGGAAATACATTTTGATTTTATCACATATCAACATATTCCTAAACGAATGAATGCATTAACTGATACAGTGGCTAGCATTGTATTAGATAGACATTTGCGTAATTTGTAAAATCCTCATCATGTGAAAACGATCCATGTAGAAAAATAGATGTATATATATATGTCGTGTGTTTTCACCAGTGTGCATCATACATTCAAAAATATATGTGTTTCTGTTACATCCTGAGACGCCATGTCTCTCAAAAATGCAGATATAAAGCCTAGGTGTCTAATCAGCGTGATGTTCATGATAGCATGTCATTGCCCGTACAATTCGCGTTAGCAAGCAGTGAATACGGCTTGGCACCCCGACGGTATGTCTCTGGTAGGCGCAAGGAACATCGTCGAATTGTGCATAATCTGGGACTCCATGTGTGATCCCCTCTAGGTTGCGCACGAGTTCCTCTTCCTCGCTTCCCTCACCATGAGGGTTGAAATCACGAGGAATTTGCCTCGCTATCGGAGACATGCCCGTGGATCTCTCTAGGCCGACATCTGCAAATACATGGATTTAATGTCAGAACATACATAAACAAAAAAATCATAATATTCATGAAAATTAAAAATGAGTCTCACCCAAATCTTCATCCCAGTCCTCTCCCTCTGGGAGTGGGAGGTCCAGATCACCAGTAAAATCTGTACCAGAATAGGGCCAGTCCTCCACTACAATCAACTGTCGTCATAGCCAATCAAAAAACTTCGGTCTCCAGGACATTTGTTGACCGCCCCCTACCCTTGGCATCAGAGCCACCCATCGGGCCATCCGTGGTTCTCTTGCTGGTGGTGTTGGGACTATGACCTCCTGACGCTGAAAAATTGGTATTCGTTCTAGGAAGAACGATACCAAGATAGACCCATAACCAAATTGCTTCAATTTTCCCTTCTTGCATTTTGTTAGCTAGTGTTTCATGTTTATTGTCACATCCTCTTCCTAGTTGTAGATGATTGATGTCAAACAGTCTACAACAAGAAGCAACTATGTTTTTGTTGCTTTGTGCAGTGCTTGCGATCCCGCATCTCGTGTGATGGTATGTAGCACTAATTTTAGTGCTAGGTCCGGGATAGTTTGGATATCAACTTTCCCACTTCTAGTTCCCTTCTGTTCCCCTCGACATACTCTATCCATCACCATGGACATACTCTCCATGTAAGGCCGGGTACCGGTTAGGATCGATGCTGCTCCCCTCCGCGATAATCCTATGATAAAGTAGACGTCAGAAACATCAATATCAAGTTCCTGATCTCGAAGGATGAACTTTTCTTGTTCTTCATCCCATATGTTGATCAAATATTGTAACAACTCTGATTGGGCACGAAGACACGGTGTCAAGAAGAACTTCTTCAGTCCATAGTCTCTGAGAGCTTCCATGCATCTCTCATTCTCCATGGCAAGCTCGTCTTCTTCACTGTGTTCCCGTTCTTTCCACTCTATCACCATTTTGCCGCTTTCTACTTGTAAACACATTCATATGAATGGTATTAGCCTTTTTTGAAGCTTGAATTTGTGAATGATTGGGGTTTGTGACTTGCATTTTGTACAAAAAATGGTTTGCACCGTTGGCGCGACTGTTTCCCAAACAATCGCGCCAATGGGCACGCCCTAGTGTTAAAAATTGGGTGGTTGGCGAGACTCCGTGCCCAAAACCCGCGCCAATCGCCGTGCCATAATTTTCATATTTCCTCCCCTAGAATTCAAAATTAGAAGCTGCAGGTAGTAATAAATGACTCAAAATGAAGAGAGAGATCTTGAATCTTACCTGGAACTGACGGATTTGAGATTGGTCTGCTGGATTGTCCGCTATCGTCGTCGCAAAATCACACAGTAAAATGGGTAACTATTTGCTCCACAAGAGGTAAAAAGTGAAAAGTAATTATTTCTACCATTTTTGGCATTTTATAACTTTTTACAACCCTAATTAGGTTTTAAGACATGTTTTTCGATTATTTTATTATATTATTTTCGAAAAATGGGTTTTACACGTGTCTCTTGTGCAGCAACAGGTTTTCAGGACATAGTGATGGAGTAACAATTTAAATTTTATACTTTTTCAGACTCGGTAAAAACACGAAAAATTCACTACTAGAGTCATATTTTAGCTCTTTTCTGACTCTCTAAAATTGAAAATGTTGCCGAGACTCTTGTCGTTTCGAACTCGTTAAATGGCTGCGAAGCGATATATACTCAATATACCTTTACCCCTTTTTCGGGCTGGGATTATTTACGAAAAAGGAATACCTTAGCCTATCGTGACTAAGAGGTTCTTTCAGATATTGTTTTTTACCTTTTCGGATCTGAGAGACTATTTACGAAAAGGGCCATGATGGAGTTTTCTTTTCTGCCTTCTTTTCAAAATATCTAAACATGAAAATATGTCGAGTTCTCCCTTTGTCAGACTCGTTAAACCCTAATGACATCGGATTTCGTCGCCATGACGTTACTCGAGTTCCTCCTTCCTAGGGCTCGTAAAATGTACTAGGTTGGATTTGTCTGAAGGACAAACTTACAGCACAAGCATATGTTATCCCCTTCAAGCTTGTTTTAAAAAATAATTGGGGTACTCGCCAGAAATGGTGGGGGAAAATGGAACCAATTTTTAGTTATGTTGGCATTATGTCGCTCTTGAACATGACACTTGTCTGCATTCATGACGGGATGGGGACATTTCATTTCGTCATTTTTGCCTTCATGGGTTTGGGTAATCTATTTTGACTTCTCATTTTATCTTTTCCATATCATCATGACCTCAGATCCTTTGATGTCAAATACTGCCAAATCCAGTGTCGTGCTGCTGATATGTTCAAGAGAAGTTTGCCTCTGCACTTTTCAACTTCCCTCTGATTCTCTGTTGGTCCTGTTTCTCTACTATCATGTTCCTTTGTCTCGTATCGATGATGTGGAAAACATCATGGCCCACCTTCGATCAGGTCACTTCCTGTCGACTTCAGCTCATTATCCAGGAATTTGACCTAGAGACTCTATTCTAGTACCTTGGAGCCTGCATGCCTTAATGGCAGGTTTTTTGCATTCGACGCAAGGTCCACATCATTGGCCTTCGATCGAGTAATTCTGTGGATGTTCGATGCCAGATCACTGTTCACATTCCGTGGATTGTACCGGTTGTACCTTGAGAGCCATTATCATTATTGGTGGTTTCTCTCGTGCTTGTTAACAACTTTCATCATTGGCTGGTAATCAAGTGATTTTCTTGCATGTTTGACTTCAGCTCATATATTCGCATGCTTGAATTTGTACTTGTTCGGGTCGAGATGGAGCGCAAGACCCTAAATTTTGTCTAATAAAATCCAGGTTGTGGATTTTGGTGGATTATCATAACTTATTGCATGACTCTTTTAATCAGATGGTTGCGACCATACCTGAGTCTATTTGTTGATCCTTACTGTTGGATGGCTGCATCCATACCTCGGATCTCAGTTTTTATATATACTCTATTATGGATGGTTGCGCCCATACCACATGTTCATGTATCAGAGATATTAGTTGTATTTGTAATTACAGGTTTTTTCGACAACGGTGTTTGGCTCGAACGTGTTCTCATAAAGCATTTCGCCCCTCCCTCTTATTCGGACCTCATGCTTTAGGGGGCATTTGTTACACAACATTTTGTCACTTTCCCTGCAATCCCCATCTCGCCCATTGGAGGGTCATTTTTGTGATCAATAAGCAGCTTCATGCCTTGCAAAGACCATCATTGTGTCCCTTTACATAAGAGTAACATTCCTTCAGTTGACAATTCCTTGAGCAAAGACTTAAAAACCCTTGTTTTTGCCTTGGTGCGGGTATTCAGTTATGCCCTCGCGCCGAAGAGAAAAATCAACACTGGGCCCCGTGCCAGCTGGTGCTTTGTCCCAGTTTGCCACCTGCGCCTGTTTATGGAATGTTTTTTAAAAATAGAGGTGGAGATTCCACTCCAACCACCTCGAGGATGAGTCATTGGGAGTGGTTGAACTGATAAACCATAGACTACCTCCTTTAGGTTTATGGTTTCCGCCTCTTATGGGAACTCCCTAAAGGATAGGCCTCCCTTCCACCTTTGTAGGGATCCTAACCTCCTCCTTTTCCTCTATAAAAGAAGTTATCTCTCTTAGAACAAGCTAGCTAAACTTGGAGATTTAGACATACTATAGTTGAATGACTAGAGAAGATAGAATAAGAAGGAATTACATTGAGGAAGCTTGAGTCCATGACTTCTAAGAGAGCTTGAGTCCATGCCTTCATCCCGTCTGAATTCCCTGACAAACATCTGAGACACGCTTCGCCTGAACCCTGCTAGAGGAGACTACGAAGTCAAAGCATTGGTTGTAACTCTTCCTTCTATTCATTTATATACATGACTTCTATTTGGTTCCACTGTTGTGTTATGATGTTTGTTTAATGCAATATGTTTAGCCCTCTTTGACTGGCTAATAATTATGTATGAAATGTCATTATCTTGTATGTTGTTCTTGTTTCTTGTTCTATGTGCAGGAATCCAAGCATAATGGCGGAAGGATTGTGACTTGCCAAGGCAGGAGCGAAAGGCCACCAATACTACAGCAACAACGGCATCGTTGGATTCTAGATAGGTTGATCTACCGTGTCCCTTGTTCATTCAATAATTAGGAAGCAACACTTTAGCATGTCCATTTGTTTCTAAACCCACTCTAGGGCTAGAGGGATCGTCTTTGTCCGCAGAGGGGATTTACCTGCTTGACGTTAGTGGATTGTATTTTCATTCTCTATGTGTTCTAGGCTCTGTGGTCATTTTTTTTTTGGTTATTATGTAAATTTTGGTCGTTTTCTCTCAGTTTTTGTATTGCTCTCATGGCCAAAAAATCCAGTGGGAGGTTGCGAGAGTAGTGATACTCCTATCTATCGTAATGTTTTGATGAATTAATAGAAGAAGGTTGACTGAAAAAAAAAGGATATAAATATTATATTATTAAAATATGAAAATTATATATGAATAAATATAATAGTAAAAATATCGTTATATTAGAGTCAAAAATATTAATCAATACAGAAAAGAAAAAAATAAATAAATAAATAAATAAATAAAATAAAATAATAATAATAATAATAATAATAATAATAATAATAATAAAATAAATAAATAATTTTACATATATATATATATATATATATATATATATATATATATATATATATATATATATAAAGGTTAAAAGAAAAAACAAACAAACAAACAAAAAAACAAACTTAGTAGGAAGAAGAATGGAGGGAACCCGGAGAGGAACAAAACAACCAAACAAGAGAGAAGAGAAGGGTAGAAAATAGGGAAAAGGAAAAGGTTTTGCTTCGAGAAGAAGCAAAACTAGAAGAGAGGGTGGGAATCAAGTTCCTACTAATCTTCCAGTTGTCATATTTCTTCAGGTTTCTCACTCACTTTTCAATCTCAATGACTTCTTTGAACTTCATATGATGATAGTGCTTGATTTTGGCTAGGATCTTGTAGTCTTCAATGCAAATGTGGTGCTTGGTTTTTCCAGCGTGCTCAACTAATGCTGAGGAACAGGATTGACTATGCTTAATGTCACCTATATGTTGTTGAATCCTTTGATTAACAAATCAACTTGTCTCACCAACGAGTTTTAAAATATAAAAAATTAATTGCATTGAGGGGGCGCTCTCTAGCCCAGTACGCAAGAGATGTTGTAATATCCAGTCCTATAAACATTTTAACTCAATCAAAATAAAATAAAATAAAAATTCTACATTATTATTTTTTTATTATTTTTTTTTAGTAGTTAGGGTAAATAATTTGAAATAAAAATAAAAATAACCCTATATTAAAATAAAACTTCTACATTATTATTTTTTTTAATTAAATTTTTTTGGGTAGTTAAGGTAAACTTGATTTAGTCAAGTTACCTATGATTTTTTAACTCCAGGTTTATAAGAACCCGTGGTTTTTCCCATGGTATTAATGTAGAATATAGTCTATTAAAGGGGAGAACTAAACCAACTTAGATCCATCTTAACTCCAAATCTACAAAGTGTCAAGAGGGATCAAATCACTTGAGATGCAAATATTTTAGGATGTAAAAATATTTGATCCTCTCAACACTTTGTAGATCCGGAGTTAAGATGGATCTAGGTTGGTAATTAAACAAAAATGATGTAATGTCACTTTTAGATTCTCAATCTAATTTTTGTTTTTTGTTTTTCTTTAATGGTACCAATGATCAACTCTATAATGTCAATTAATTGGTAATTTGAGCCCCTAAATAAAATAAAATTAAACTAAAAAAAAAAATTTAAAAACAAGGGTTTAATTTATTTTTTTATATATAAACAAAAAAGGTAGACAAACTTAAGTAATGAGTTTTAGGATACTCATAATAGTCGGTCTTTAATGGCACGACCAACAAAATGTTTGAATTTTAAACCTAAACTAGCCTAGATCCATCTTAACTCGAGATAACAAAATGTTTGAATTTTAAACTGAAACTAGCCTAGATCCATCTTAACTCTAGATCTACCAAGCATCAAGAGGAATCAAATCTCTTTTCACTCTAAAAGAGGTTTGCATCAAGAGATTTGTATTATTAATTATAATTATAAATATAATTATTAATTTTTATTTTTTAGTTTTAGTTTAATGTAATTTGACAATGTCAAAATGTTTTATTGATAATCATTATTAATTTTATTTATGTTATTTTATTTGGTGCTTATTAATTAAATTTAAATATGGTTATGGAATCATTATTTTAATTTATATGGAAAAATGGATATTAATTTATAACTATAAAAATGTATATTCTAATTTTCTTTTATCCAAAAAATTGTTTGTAATTATTAATTATAATTAAGTATGATTATAAATATACTTCTTATTTTTTATTTTTTTATTTTATTTTCATTTTTAGTTTAATGTAATTTGAGAAAGTCAAAATGTTTTATTGATAATTATAATTATTATTAATATTTTCATTTTTATTTTATTTTATTTTATTCTATTTTATTTTAAGAGAGACAAAATGTGTATAGGATATTACAACATTTCTACAAAGTGGGTTCAGAGTTCCTCTCCTCTCCACCAATGCATCTCCCCAATACCTTTTTGCTTTTAGATTTAATTTGAAAATGTCATAAAATAAAATTAAAATAAATTATTTGTAAAATATTTTGATTTTCAAATGAATTATGGTTTTTGGGTAAGTGGTATTGATAAGCCATATTCTCCCATGGTATTGTAGCAAAACCTATTTACAAGTTAATAATATCTATGGTAAAATTGGAGTGAATATTTATGATTAAAAATATTTTTATATTGTAAGTTTACTGTAACTATTAAGTTTTAATTTAAAAAATGTTATAAAATTAAATTAAAACAAAAAAATTCTAAAATATTTTGATTTTGAAATGAGTTATGGTTTTTGGGCATGTGGTATTGATAAGCCATACTATTGTAACAAAGCCTATTTATAATTTAATAATATATATGGTAAAATGGGGTGAATATTCATGTTAAGAATCATGTTAATCCTATTAATTAAATATAAGTATGGTTATGGAATCATTATTTTAATTTATATGGTAAAATGGATCTTAATTTATAGTATTATTTATATGTTATATATTTTAACATGATATATAATATTAGCTTTATGTTATACAGCTTGAGTGGGCCTAATGGTTAAGAGCATGTGTTTCCTCCCAAGAGGTCACTAGTTCAAAACCAGAGGGGGTAGAGTACGTATGCTTTCGTAGACTTAAATTGGAGGTTTTACATGTCTTTTGCAATCATGATATTTGATTTTTAATGCCATGGTTAAAAGAAGTTGGAATTTTAACCCCGAAATGAAAAAATAGTGATGTTGCATCACTAATTTTCAAAATGAAAATCATGATCTTATGTGGCCTCCAAAAGAAAGAGAACTCAATAAAGCTTACAAATTTTTGACCCCTTGGAGGTTTTACATGTCTTTTGCAATCATGATATTTGATTTTTAATGCCATGGTTAAAAGAAGTTGGAATTTTAACCCCGAAATGAAAAAATAGTGATGTTGCATCACTAATTTTCAAAATGAAAATCATGATCTTATGTGGCCTCCAAAAGAAAGAGAACTCAATAAAGCTATTATGAAATTGGTAACATTGTTAATATTGAAAATCTTGTTGTGTGTAGAAAAGAGTTAAAGTTAAGCTTACAAAGTTTTGACCCCAATAAGTGTCATTTGACGCCTAAAAGTGGCTCGAGAAGTTTTCATTTCCCAAATTACCAAATTAGGACTTACCACTAAAATAGGCCCTACAAGCCAATTCTTCCAATTGTTTCTTCTATAGTACCAAGAAAGATGACAAATTATACACCAAACCATTTCATATTATATATCCCCATTTAAGGAGGGGTTTTGGTCCCAAAAAAGTTTTAAGAAAAATTTCCTCTATCTTCTCCCTAGAGTACCATTTGGCCATGGTTGCAAGTTTCCCTTTGAATCTTAACTATAAAAATTCATCCTACTCATATCTAATAATTTTGAACTTTTTTTTGTATATATGGGGGTAGACTAAGTCTATAGAGATTATCACCTACCTTCTCCAACACTTCAAAAAAATGAAACCACAAGGCCTTGATTTTCTTACCAAGACCTTGCAACCTCTCTTTGTTGAAATGCAACAAAACTCTATCTCCCACCTTGAATGTTTTCTCAATTCTATACTAAACATGTAGAACCTTGTACTTTCCTTGTGACTTCTTTAACATTTCATGTACTCACAAATGGATCCTTTCTAATATTTTCAACAAAATTATCTACTTTCAATGCACCTCTTGTGATGTTTTCCACCACTCATTGTTGTCCATATACAACATCCAACGAGAAAGGTGGAAAATACTCAAAACAAGTTTCAAAAAGAGGTTTACCACTAGAAGTGTGGGCCATTTTTTTATACTAGTGTTGAATTTAAATCAAATTTTCATCTTGGGTATTTGTTGTTTTTATTCTAACCACTCAAAAGTTGAATCAATGTCATGTTGACTAATTTTCTATGCTCATTATCTGTGGACGGGAAGTTATAAATCTCCCTAGTGCTCATCTTCTCCCAAAGTGTAGTCAAAAGGGCACCAACAAGGTACTAAGAAATATGGGATACCTATCTAAGATGGTGCTCCTTGGTATCCTAAATTTTTCAAAGAATATGTTTGTTACTTGTTGTTCTTTGAAAGTCACCTACTGCAGATTGATAGCCATGTCCCTTCCTAGTTTTCAACAAAAGACCCGCAAAATCCATGGAGATGGTATCTTAGAATCTAGTAGGTATAGGTAAGGGATGGTGTAAACCTTTTTTTTTGTTACTAGACTTGCTAGTACAACAAAGTATGCATCTTCTAATAAATTGAGCAACATTTTCTTGCATCATGCACCACTACACATACCTCTATAAGTTGGCAACTATCTTCTCAACACCAAAATGTTTTACAACCTTGGAGGTGTGAGCCTCTCCAATAACCTACAATATTGTACGATTAGGAACATAAAGCTTATATAGTTTGTAGATTAACCCATTTTGGAATTGATGGACAACCTTATTGTCGCCTTCTACACGAATTTGGCACTATTGCCACTAAAACACCTCTTTAAAGTCCTCATCTTCCACGTATGCCTCTGAAACACCTCTATAAAGTCTACATCTTCTATAATTTTCGATGTGAGATGCCATAAAAGCATGATTGCCAACTTATTAGTGTTGTGCTCCTTATATTTGATAACTAGATGAAATTGTTGCAAGAACCTTGTCCACTTGTAATGCCTAATTTGTGTTGGAATAATAATCCATTTGAAATTATTAAAGTTGTTATTTTGTGTGAGAGAAATTTATGGAGAGATTTGTGGTATAATTTGTGAGAGATTTAAGGAGCGAGTGTTAGGATATTTCTAGAGATGATTGAGAGATTATAAGAGACACCTCTCCTCACATGTATAAATATATGTGTTTGATAATCAAATTGCAGAGAGCCTGATTTACATTATAGTTAAATGTTATGTTTTGTAATCTCGGTGATGTAATTTTTCATTTGGTATCATAGCCATTGCTGAAAAATTTGATGAGCCCTGAGTCATTGAGCTTGCATAAACCAACAGATGTTGAATGTTGTGTGCATAGGTGAACCTATTACAATCCCAAAAGATAAGGGGGGTTGGGGTATTTTAGATCTAGATGTATTTGGGAATTCCCTTATTATCAAGTCCCTATGGCTGTGTTTACACTGTAAAGGCATTTGGCAAGAGATTGTTAAGCATAAGTATTTAGGGCAGGCGTCTTTGGAAGACCTGGTCATAGCGGGATGGAAAGAAGGCAGTAGCAGATCCTATATCTGGAAAGGTTTTCGAAAAATTTGGCATTTAATTAAGGAGAATCTGAGATGGAATTTTGGGAATGGTTTTAAAATCCTTATTGGTTGTTGTCAGATGCCGGGAACGAAAATCAACAAATTTTAAACGAGGAAATAATTCATCTCTTAAATCGAAGGGGTGTCTTCTATTTGCAACAGATCATCGATGGATGGGTATTTGAGGCTCCAAGATGGAAAACTTTCACAGAACTAAGTTTGGATAAGAGATGGGAAAATGATTGGATGAGGTTCACCAAAATACTCAGATCTCTGGGACTCTACAGATCATTTGAGGGTGACAGACTTTTATGGGGAGGTATAAAATCAAATGAAGGGTTGAAAGCAAAAGGGATATTCATCGCTCTGATTAACAACAAGTTGAATCAGGTATCGGATTGCTGGTTTAAAGTCATACGGAGAGTCAAAGTTCAAGAGTAAATGATCATTTTCTTATGGTTAGTTTGGAGAGAAAAAAACTTAGCCTGGAAAAATTTGCAAAGAAGAGGGTGGCAGGGGCCGGGCCTGTGTATTCTTTTTGGTTTAGAAGAGGAGGACAATTCACATCTTTTCTATTTCTGTTCTTTTTCCCTTGAAACATTGACTATCCTTTGTGAAAAGTTGCATATACAACTGTCTGCATATGGATCGACAGAGGAATGCATGAGATGGTGGCTACAAAGAGGTATGACCTTCAGGGCTATTCCAATCCTGTTTCATTGGTATATCTGGTGCAGTAGAAATAGGAAATTATTCGAGGGTATGTCTTGTTCACCCTTAAAGACTGCTTTTTAGATTTACAGTTCATGGGAATGTCAAAAAATCAGTCAGAAGCCCCCCAGTGATTTGTCCAAAAGATTACGCCTACACAAGGTTCATTACCCTGTTGGTTATTTTGATAGGGCCTCACAACATTCCATTTGTGGTTGTGGTGCCTGGCTTATGATTTCACCTTCGTGTCATTACAAAATCTCCTGGAATGGTGGGACTGGAACGAATATGAAGGCTGAATGTTTGGCTCTCTAGGGGCTTTTATGGTTTGCATTTCAATTATATCTGAATAAGATTTGGGTAATTGGGGACTCCAAAGTCCTTATCGACCATATGAACCAGAAAGCCACTATAAATCCGGGTATGCTAACACACTGGCTAGAAAGATTAATACTTTAAAGAGGACCTTTTCTTCCATTTCTTTTTGTCATGTCTACAGGGAGAAGAACAATGTTGCTGACCGCTTATCTAAAAAAGGACTAGAGGGAATTTTTGTAGAAATGTATTATCAGTTATTCAACTCTAATGGTCTCGGAGCAGCTGGAAAAGTAAATTTCATTTGAGCTGGAGATGCCTTACTAGTTTTTGCAGGGTTGAAATTTTTGTTTTTTTTCTAAACAGACTTGTTTGGTTTTCATAATTAATATTCTAAAAAAGCTTGAGTTATCCTCCTGGATAGAATGTAAACAATGTAAACAGTTCTTTCATAGGATGTTTTAATCTTTATGTAATGGTCACAATGATGGGTAAAGTCAATGTTTTTTCAGCAAATGAAATTAAATATAAACTGTATGGCTAAAAAATTTGTTGTCCTGATCCATTATATAAACCAGATCAGTATTTTTCATGTTTAAAAAAAGGTGAACCTGTATCTAGTGCCTGTATGCAAAACCCTGGAAGTGTGGACTAAGCTCCTTGCTAAGGAACAACCCATCATATGTGCGTGGATGGCCGAGGAGCTGAAATTTACATGCTGTGTGAAGGACCTGCAGAAGCTGCCATGCATACAACCTGCGTAGAGTTTATGCATGATTTTTTTTTTTTTTATATTAATGGAATGCCTGAACGGTGACTGCAATGGAGTGAACGTGAAAGTTTTTGGCCGACGTTGAAGAAATGATGGTAGGGAGTTTTTTAAATATTCAAATTTAAATTCACCATGGGAAGCACAAAAAAAAGTTTTAAATATTAAAAATTTTGGTTTTTTTCTAATGGTGCATTGGAGTGAACGAAGAAAAGTGGAGTGACAATGTTGAAATAAGATTGTCTATGGTGCATTTTGAGTGAGTGATGAAAAGTGAAGAAATGTGTTTCCAAGAGTGAAGGAAAAGATAAATGCATATGCTCACTTGATTTCACATATGGAACGATACTCGATACTTCATGCAAAGGAGATAGTCCACGTTTGAGAGGATTGTAAAGGAACTTTGTAGTTCTTTATTATTATATTTTTAGAAGTCATATAGCTTTTGTATTTAATGATTATGAAAAAAAAAATGGTGTAAAAGTGAATTGAAATTATTCTTTTACCCAATGAGTTTTGAAGTTGTGATTAGTGAATGTAAGGAGTAAAAAATTTGAGCCGGAAGAGATGATTTATGACTATAGACCAGTCAAATAAAACAATTCAAAGGTAAAAGTAGACGTATAGCTAAAGTGAATGTTACGCAAAGTTAAAGATAGAGACTTGAGGCCACAGTTAAAATTGAGAAGTTGATTCAAGTTAAAGTTAATGTCAAAGTCAAGTTGAGTTGAAGTTGCATTATCATTAAAATGTGAAATGTTGTTCTTCAACAAGCTAGTTTGTTCAAGTAAGTGTGTTCAAGTGAACGTAAAACAATTAGCATTAGAAAAATGGCTACAAAATGCAAATTATGAAATAGAAATAATACAACAGATATCAATGATGCACTTCACCAAATTGACAAACTAAATAAACAACATAAACATGACAAATTCCATAAGGAATAAGTTTTTTAAAGACTATGTTGATTCCACTAGAGATCACATAAATAAGCAAGAAGAAAGGTTGTTTTCACTAGATAAACAGATAAGTGATCTTCTAAAACTTAATGATAAGAAATATCAATTGATAGAAGCTTTGCAACAAGAATTAATGGCAAAAGAAAATGTATTGTTAACACTCAATTAAGTCAAGAGAAAGAAAAATGTGATGTAGCCTGTGATACAAGTGACCTCAAAGTTGATAGTGATTGTGATGCTAAGAATGAAAATGTCTATGTCTCTCTTGTATGTTATTAAGCTGAGAATGATAGTTCAGAAAGTGAATTGCATGTTGAAGGTGATGAATCTCAAACTGAAGATGGTGAAATTGGAAATTTTGAAAAGCATACAAAGGGGATTAGTTCTAAACTTCTTAACAAAATGGGTTATGATGGAAGAATTTTAGGCAAAGCAGGTCAAGGAATTCAAAATCCTATACAAATAAGTGTAAGAGCGAAGTATCAAGGCCATGGTTATGAAGGACTCACAAGTGATGCAACGAACATATTTGTCAAAGGAGAAACATTGATAACAAGTGAATCATCTAGTATTACAACAAATCAAACGAAGAAGCAAGGAAAATATTGCAATCATTGTGGAAAGAAAGGACATATACAAGCTAAATGTTAGAATCTACATTGTTTTAATATTTGTGGTCAAACAAGTCATGATCATCATAAATGTTGGAATTATTGAAGAATGTAACTAGGTTCGGTCTTCATAATTATACTTGAGTCAAAATGCAATATATTTTTCAAAAGAAAGCAAAAAAAATTATTATTAATTGAATTGACTTGTTAAAGCATGGGTTTCATGCTTGGGTCAATTGTCATAGGTTAAACCTCCATTGTAGGCTTTAGGATTATTTATTTGAGTCAAATCCAATTTATTGATTGGTCAAAGACTCCTCCATCAAGTCTCCTTACAGTTGGCCTCAAATAAATCATCATCAAGTTAACTACATTCAAACTCAAGTCGGCCTCACCTTATGGAGACACAACCATTCAAAGAAGTCATGTCGGCTTATTTCAAGAAGAAACCACTATAAATACAAGCATGAGATCTTCGCATTAAACACAAAAAAACAAGCTCAGATAAGCTTCAGAGAGAAGCTTTTGGTGTTATTTCAATAACAAGGATTTGGTGCTACCACAGTGATAAGGGTTTGGTGCTACCACAGTGATAAAGGTTTGGTGCTACCATAGTGAGAAGGTCTCGGTGCTACCACATAAAGAAGTTTTTGATGCTACCTCAGAGAGAAGGTCTCGGTGCTACCACAGTGACAAAGGTCTTGGTGCTACCATATAGAAAATGTCTCGGTTCTCCCATAGTGACAAAGGTCTCGATGCTACTATAGTGACAAGGTCTTAGTGCTATCTCAGGACTGAGAAATTAAGTAAGGATTGTGTTACTACTTCTAAAGACAGGGTTTTCACTTCAAGAATGGAGATATCATTACAAGATTGTATGATTCTTAGAGGGTAGAAGACTGAAGTATGAATTGCATTACACCGAAATTTTTCAAGGGGTATCTCATTGTTACAAGAAGGATGTGTTGAGTACACTTTGAAGAATGAAATGCTACACACAAAACTGAAGAAGAACAAAAAAAGGATGGCTTGATGGAGGGAGTCTCTAGTCTAAGTTGTAAGGGCCTTGGTTGTATCATCTTGTTTTTTATTCTACTGAAGGAAGAATTCTTTACTGGGTTTTCCCCTAGAGTGGGTTTTTTCCCTGGCTACATGCCTACATCTTGTGTCCTCTTCTATTTTTTGCTTGGCATTAGTCTTGATGATAAGAAAAGATAAATCGAAAGAACAAATAATAATAAGAAAACATCACAAGATAATGTCATAAGAAAAAGCATTTAACTAACACACTTTAGATTTCTCAACATGGTATCAGAGCTAAGATCATGATAAAAGGTAGTTTGAAGACCACTTATACATCTTTGAAGTTTTCTCAGTGAAAGGTTATGTTTTCATTTGTCTTGAAGATCATTTCTAGGGTAATAGAACTAGGATTACAGTAAGCTAGTTCAGTCTTTATTCACCATATTAAATACATATTGAAGAAGGAGGACGAGGTTCAGATGTCTAAATGATGGGTTTCGATATACCACAGTGAATTTTAGGTGCTCTATAGATGTGAACAAGTTCAGATCTTTTAGAAAGGGTTCATAGAATTTCAAATAAGGAAGATAGATGATATCACAAAAATGTAACTACACAGACATCTCAAAGAAACTAGCATCACAAGTATAAGATAAGTGCAAGCCTCAGCAAGATAGTTCAGATCAATTTCTTTGTATATTATTATTACAGAGAAAATTTCAGTGGAATAAAGGTACAGAACTTCAGCATACCTTAGAAGAAAATTCATATAACAATTCGATGATCCTCAGAGGGAGTTTGAAATTAATGTGATGTTTTTGATGTGCTACAATAAGGAAAATCGAATCATTAAAGGACCATCATTGTTGCACTGAAGAATATATTACAATAAAAGGATATCACAGCAATATAAGGACGGTAGAAGTCCTCCTACACTTGAAGAACGGACTCATATAAGCTCATCCAAGTATGGTGTAAAATTTTGAGCACTACTATGAGTTTAAACCGAGATCTAAAAGTACTCATTTGAAGACTATCTAAAGTTTGTCCTATGGAGAAATAAATCCAAGTAAGTATTGTTAAGATGCACACACAAGATTTTAGATTTTCAATGATCCTTGTTTATAGCTAGTCTAGGGTAAAGATTGTAACATGCATCCTTATCTTCTAGTGATTACAAGTAATCTAGGATGTCAAGCAGAAGTTCTTGATTTAAAGAAGGAATAAATTTTCATAGGATTCCATCCTCCATGGTTATGTAGGAGATCTAACTTGAAAAATTAAATCATGTCCTTGGTATCACATGTTCTATTTGAATGTATCTATTACAGGTATAAAAGATCATGGCTTAATACAAAGAGAACACTTCCTAGAAGTTTTGTCAAGGAACATCTCCAGGTATGTATTAAACCATAAGCTTTGTTCTCTTCATAATCATTCTCTTTGGTAATCCATTCTACATTACTAACATTGTTGTGTCTAGATCTCTTGAATCATGAAGATTCTTGTTTCAAGTGATTCATCATCTGATAAATCTACACTCATATCTTTGATTTGTATAAAGAACCCAGGTTCTCTGGGAAACCCTAACTTAAGGTTATGCTAATGATAATATGTGAAACCCTAGCCTACTTAGGGTTATTAAGAAATACTATTTAAAGTTGTTTATAATTATGTCATATTTGTGGTTTTGATATGATTGTGAAAACCCTAACTTGTTAGGGTTGAATGCTGTTGTATGAGATCCCAAACCTTTGAAGTTTTGGTATAGTAGGGTTTGCTTTGATATGTTGTGAAACCCTAGATATTTAGGGTTTGGTTGGATCTGTAGCAAAACCCTTGTTATGTATTTAAAGTAAAGTCCTAGGAATAAAACCCTAGGTACGTGTCCATTTGGTTAAAATCCTAGTTTGGTCTAGGCCGGTATATGTCTATTGTATTGTCTGACATATGATATGCTTATGTGTGATGATGAAGTCCTAGATATGCATGTGTGTTGACCTAATGTAATATCCCAAAATCGGGACTGCTAGCAAGGCATGCTTGAAAAATGCATTTTTCAAGAATGGCTGCTACAACTCTTGAAATCAGCCCTTGGATCCCTTAGATCTAAGTATCTAAGACCTAAATCCAAGAGGAGATCAGAAATTAATCTTTCTAGGTGGGTTAAACAGATCTCCTGCACCTAGGAAGGCTTGAAAACTGCCCAAAGAGGGGACTGCAGTAATACAAAGAACACTGCTAGAAAATAATGCAGTTCAGCACAGTACTTGCAGTAGATCAGTATGGAGGCTCACATATCATGTGTACAACAGCAAATCAGATTTATATTACAGCTCATAAAGTGTACAAAGGAAATTAGAAGACTTAAACAGAAATAAACCCTCAGAAATGAGGTGCTACAGCCATAGAAAAGTTTGCATAAACTCAACAGCGTTATTTTATTGGGGCTGAAGCGGTAGTATAATATAGCTCAGATCTAGAGAATATTTGTACATAAAAAGATAGATCTAATTCAGATCTTTGTACAATAAAATCTCATCTATACATTCCCCTTGGGGTTTTGTGCAAAACATGAAGCACAGAGAGTAGATCTGAGATCTAGAGTTGCAGATCTGCAGAAATATTCATAAATTCCTGAATCACATAATAGAACAACAGATCAGATCTGAAACAAACATGTATTGGGTGGCCAATCCATGGATCACCACAGTGAGAGGAAGAATCCTAACACCGGAGATCTCTCCTCCAAAATGCAGACAAAACACCCTGCAACTGCAAACTTGCAAATAACGCAGTTCAGGGATAGAAACTACGTTGTAGGCTCTGAGAATGATTTGGCCTGATGCCAAGGGCTAGATCTGAAGTTCTGATGATCTAGGACACTCTTTCCAATGGGATAGCAGACTTTCCCAGTGAAAAGAGAGGCTAGATATGCATAGATCTAAGAAGATCTATCTCCCACTTGCTGCAACTCACAAGGACAACCCAACCCTCAACAGGATCAGCGTTTTAGGTGTAAGGTGAAGCTGTGCCCAAGCCTAATAATGGACAAGACAAGTAAAACTCCTCCAAGAGCCGCTCTAGGAAGGAGGTGCGATTCCCGACCAGGAACACCCAAGTGCTAAGCAGCACTATTCTCAGCTAAACAACCAGAGAATGAGAAGTGTCTAAACAGACAAATCCTTTGAAAACAATATGTTCAACAACCCCTTCATGTTGCTCTCCTCTTCCTTTTATAAGATTGGAGTCTTGTCAAACCCTAAACCACTTCATCAGTTTAGCCCCTTTCACATGTAGAACCTCCATCTAGAACTGCGTTGTGCCTCAAGGAGGTTCAATGCATCTACACTGCGTTGTAGATAGGGTCATGGTTGACTTGGTCAAGTGATCAACCTCTTTCACACTCAAGTGTGTTTTATAAAATGGCCCAGATTTAGCCATGTTCACATTGGGCATTGATTTATTTTGTTATTTTCAGGAGTTTTACATGTCCTCCTTTACATTTTATTCACCAACATGAAATGCAAAATAAAACAAGGCGAAATAGAATATTCCCATTAGCTTGGGCTAAGTGGGAATATTACACCTAATTATTGATGGTCATAAGTCATAGGGTTTAATCTAAGCCCTTGTATGAGTTTGATATTTTAGGATGATGTTGTTTGTGAAATCTAGGGTTTTGTAGCTAAACCCTAATAATAGTTAAACTTCTCAAGTCTGTGAGATATGACAATATGAATTCTATAAAATCATTTTGTGTCTATTGATGATGGAAAACTAGGGTTTATATCAAGCCCTAGTAAATGTTGGTCATGATTGATTAAGCTATGATTGGTTTTGATTGTTAAAGCTCATGTATGAAATGTAGGGTTTGTATAAAATCCTAGTGCGAAGTCTAACATTTGAATTCTAAAAATTGTTAGATACATTACTTGCTTGAATTGTTTCTATAGTTTTCTATATGAAAGAACTTGTCAAGTTGTTGAAAGAATATTGAAACCCTATATATAATGAGTTTGATATTAAGTTTTAGTTATTGATGTGATTTAGGGTTTGTGACAAAACTTGGACAAGAAGTTGAAGTATTGAAGTATAGTCTCTTATTGATTATGTTTGTAAAGTCTAATGATTCCGTTCTTATAATATTTTATGTCTAACTTCATGATTCTATATATTTGGTTGTACTTGGTATCTAAGTTGTGCAAGTACATCATCCTCAAGATGGTGAAGATGTCCGTAAGAAAATTTGATATGATAAGCAGGATGGAAGCCATGAAAGATCTGCCATTGTCCTAAGAAGAAGTAGATCTCCCTAGATTAAGAGGGAGCCTAGATAGAAGAACTCTCCCTGGTTAAGAGGGGGGTCATAACATAGTTTTGATTGGAGAATGCACTTTGAAGGATATGTTGATGCATGAGTAGGAAAGGAAAATGAGGAATATTTTTTCAAAGATTCGGTTGATAGTCCTACTGTGATAAGTGGAGAAGCAACATCAAGTTGTTTGGAAGACCCTGAAGGTTTATAATTGAGTATGTACATTTGAAAGTGTATTAATGATTGGGGTTGTGTTTGTACAGGTAAATCTCTCAAAATTTTGATAGCATGTTGGTTACCGATCAGTTTGACCAGGAGAGATTTGTTGTTAAGGCTTAGTGAGTGAATAATTGCCTGGGAGGACATCTAGCTAGCACTTTTTGTTGATGTCTAATTCCAGCAGTAGGAAAGGTGGTGATGGTCATTGAGCTTTGACACACACCTGGATACTTGGGTTGATGGTTAGTAAGTAAGCATGATGGTACCTAGAAAGGCTGAAAACTTGAGTCCATCTTAGTCCCACTTGGATATATTTCCTTGGTCAGGAATCTATTCCATGGCATTGCGGTGCCTAAACTATTGAGAGACCAATGTATAGATTTCCCTGGTCAGGAATCTAGTCAATGGCATTGCAGTGCCTAAACTTCTTCATAGATGATATGTCTTGAGATCTTCCATGTACCTCTTTAATTATATGTAAATATGAATACCTCCCTAGTTAAGAGGGAGTGTTGAAGAATGTAACTAGGTTTGGCCTTCATAATTGTACTTGAGTCAAAATGTAATATATTTGTCAAAAGAAAGCAAAAATAATTTTATTATTAATTGAATTGACTTGTTAAAGCATGGGTTTCATGCTTGGGTCAATCATAGGTCAAGCCTCCATTGTAGGCTTTAGGATTATTTATTTGGGTCAAAGTCAATTTGTTTATTGGCCAAAGACTCCTCCATCAAGTCTCCTTACAGTCAGCCCCACATGAATCATCATCAATTCAACTACATTCAAATGAACTCATTTTGGCCTCACCTTATGGAGACACAACTATTCAAAGAAGTCATGTCGACATATTTCAAGAAACCACTATAAATACAAGCATGAGATCTTCGCATTAAACACACACAAAAAGCTCGGATAAGTTTCGGTGCTACAACAATGATAAAGGTTTGGTGCTACCATAGTGAGAAGGTCATGGTGCTACCACAAAAAGAAGGTTTCGATGCTACCTCATAGAGAAGGTCTCAATGCTACTATAGTGACAAAGGTCTTGGTGCTACCACAGAGAAAAGGTCTTGGTGCTCCCACGGTGACAAACGTCTCTATGCTACTACATTGACAAGGTCTCGGTGCTATCTCGGGACTAAGAACTTAAGTAAGAAAGATTGTGTTGCTACTTCTAAATACAGGTTTGTCACTTCAAGAACAGAGAAATCGTTATAGGATTGCATCATTCTTAGAGGGCAGAAGTATGACGATTGCATCACAACAAAATTTGTCAAGGGGTATCCCATTGTTGCAAGAAGGATGTGTTGAATACACTTTGAAGAACGAAATTCTACACACATAACTGAAGAAGAACAAAACAAGGATGACTTGATGGAGCAAGTCTCTAGTCTAAGTTGTAAGGGTCTCAGTCGTCTCATCTTTTTTTTGAGTTTATTTAAGGAATAATTATTGACAGATTTTTCCCCTAGAGTGGGGTTTTTCCTTGGTTGCGTGCCTACATCTTGTGTCCTCTTCTATTTGTTGCTTGGAATTAGTCTTGATGATAAGAAAAGATAAAACAAAAGAACAAATAAAAATAAGAAAACATCACAAGATAATGCCATAATAAGAGAAATCATTTAACTGCCACACTTTGGATTTCTCAATAGGAATAAGGATATATCAAATCCTCATATAAAAATGCAATGTGGTTGGATTGATGTAAATGAAACGAAAAGGTTTTATTTTATGTTGAGAAGTTTCTATAAATTCATTTCTTCAATTGTACAACAATATCTCTCCCATTAAGTTCATGAGTCGGTTCCACAAAAGTTAATTGTTATTAAGGAAAGAATTGTTTCTTGAGCCAAATGAAGCATGAATAGTTCTTGTAATGGTTCGTGGTGATCCAAAAGCCACTTTGTAATGTCAGAGGTAGGTTTGTGACCAGCGAAACCCACTTAATGTAATGAATGGTTCGTGGTTGGCCAAAACCACATGATGGTTAGTGATAAGCCAAACTCACTTGGAATTTGTAATGGTTGAAGGTAAGCCACAAAATAAAAAACATGAGAAGGCCAGGGGTAAGAGAAAGAAATCCTTGATATAAAGATGATGTAGTTCAGAATATTGAATCAAGATCCAGATGATGTAGGGCATGAAGACAACGATAACTAAAGATACAAATGAAGATGAAGAAGATTCAAGATGGAGAAAAATCCAAAAGATTGAAGAAAACTCAATTCAATCAAGAGACTGAAGATGAAGACAATTCGGAGATGATATTTTTCCAAATGATTATTATGGGGGAGAAATGTTAAAATGATGATCCATTTGAAATTATTAAAGTTATTATTTTTGTGTGAGAGAAATTTATGGAGAAATTTGTGGAGTGATTTGTGAGGTATTTATGGAGTGATTGTAGGGATATTTCTGGAAATGATTGAGAGATTATAGGAGATGGTGGACTCCCGAGACCTCTCCTCACATGTATCAATATCTACGTTTGATAATCAAATTTGCAGAGAGCCCGGTTTACATTATAGTTAAATGTTTTGTTCTATAAGTTTGTTGATGCAATTCTTCAATTTGTTGAAACTTACTTTAGACCTATTGATGATCAAAATGGATAATTGTTTATTTTCCCATCGAATAGTCATTCCACTTCTTAACTTCAAGCAAGGGGTAGATTTACTTATTGTACATAGGTAGTTCACAACTCTGCATGAAACATTTTAGAATGATAGCCTACTGACTTACATCCTTGCATCAAAATCACTCCCATAGCATACCCACTTGCATTTGTCTCTACTTCAAAAGGTTTCTACAAATAAGGAAATGAAAAAACTAGTGATTGACTAATCTTCTATTTCAACTTATTGAAAACCTTTTTCCGATTATTCCCTCATTGGAAACTCTTACTATTGAATGTTATGTCATGCAATCACACAACTATAGCTAGAAGGGATAGTACAAACTTTTGTAGGCACTATGTTGCCCTAACAAAACTCCTAACTTTAATGATATTAGTAGGAACTAACCATTTGAGAATGGTCTCCATCTTTGTCAAATCTATCTTTTGTTCCCCTTCATGAATCACATACCCCAAATACACCAATCATTACTGAGCAAACTCATGTTTCTTAAGGTTAACCAATTATTAGTGTTTTTTCACAATCTCTAACACTTGCCTAAGATGTGAGATATGATCTACCCAAATAGTGCTATAAACCAATATATTATGTAAGTACATTGTCAATGAATCTAGAAAGAGACCAATACATCATCCATCAAACACATGTTGGTACATTACATAAACCAAAAGGAAGTAGCAAGCATTCATATAGACATTGCCTTGTTTTGAAGGTAGTCATCCATGTGTCTTCAATTATAACGCTTACTTGGTGGTATTATAATTTGATATCCAACTTGGTGAAGCACTTGGCATGTTGCAACTAATCCAACAAATCATTGATCTTGAGCTAAGAGTATTGATTCTTAAAGGTGATCTTGTTCAAAGCTCTATAATCAATACACGTTTTCCAACTCCCGTCCTTCTTGGAAACTATGATGATAAGTGACCAACAAGCACAAGTGCTTGATCAAACTATTCCCCACTCCAACAACTACTACAATTGTTTTTTATTCATTTGCCTCTAAAACAAATTGTCTGCATAGCCCAATATTTGGCAATGGAGAGTCCAACAACAATTGTATCTCATACTTAAGTTGCCTCTGAGATGGCAACCCTTTAGGCTCCTTAAACACTTCTTTATATGTCTACAACAACTCCTCCAACTAATATTTATGCTCTTTAGTACATCCCTCCAAAAATGCCTTTATTTTTCTAGATTCATCACTCGATTGATTCTCTTTTAAAAAGGTAATACAAACTCACTAATAGAACTAATCAATTTCTTGGCCTGGTTAGCACTTAATAGAGAGATATTGGATTTATCTTTGTATGCATTAAAAATGAAAGACTTTTAGTCCTTGATCTTCCAGTTTTGGTTTGCTCTCTTCATGAAGATTTCATTTCTCATATACATCAAAGGGTTCCAAACACTACACCACACACATCAAGTGGTGTGGTGCTACATCTACCTCCACTTCATAAATATAGTGTACACTTACATTGTTGACATTTAGCTCTACATTTATATTTATCCATACTAATGGATATGGGTTAGGAAGGTCATGAATTTCAAACCCAAACTTACTAACTAGATCTTCTATTATGAGGTTGGCATGTGAATCGAAACCGAATAGAGCATCTACCTTTGTTATCTCAACCATATAAAAGAATGTAATCATCTCTTCTTCCTTGTGATGAAGGCTACTCGATTTCACCTCTTACATTGTAGCGCAAACAATCTTTTCATCCACATCCAAGATGTTGTAACAATATTTTTTTAATCCACAACTAGTGGGTTCTTCTTATTGGCATCCTTCTTATGGTTCTTTAGATTCATCTCTAGATGTAACTTTCAACATTAATCTTCAATATAACCATTGAGCATCAATGTTACAATTATTGCAATGGTTTGTTGGATCCTTGCACTAATGTGCAATGGCTAATGTCTTTGTGTCCTTTCCTTTAGACGTTTTCTTCCTCTCCTTCTTGGTAGTATTTTTGTTTGGAAGCACTTGGTTATGCTTTCTTATGGACTATATTCTCTAGGTATTATCCTTACAAAAGCCTCACAAAATATCTTGGATTTAAAGAGCATCACTTGCTTCCCTAAATTATTGTGTAGACCCCCCTCCCAACAGATTTGAGTGCATCTAGATTCCTGGGAGATATACCCAACATAATCACCATTTTTTTTAACAAAGTGGAGTACTCTTGCACACTTCGTCTTTGCCTTTGCCTAAAGTGAGGGTCCTCTACATACCCAATAAGGAAGAACTAGGAGTAGATGAAAATTCTAAAAGCCCTCACTTAGTTACTAGTCACCCTCTAACCTAAATATCTTTGTGAGGGTTTCCCGGCTAGTTAGCATATCACACTATTTAGGCAAATGAAATATATTCCCTCCTTTGTCATGGGCACTAATAAAAGCTTTTAACCATTACAACCAATGATTCAACTTAAGAACATCAATCTCACCACAGTATGGTTTAATGTCCACTTCAACTTCCATTTCAAATAAAGATGGTTAAAAAATGATGACGTTGAAACTTGGTTACTCTCTCTCTCTCTAACTCTTTTCTTTTACTCCTTTTCTAAGTCTTCATCATCTCTTGATTTCTCATCCAATCCAAATTTTAAGTTAAAGCCACCAACCTCCCCAAAAAGTTCAAAGATGTCCACTAGAGTTGTAAAGAGGACTATGTTGCAAGAGATATCAGTAACTCTCCTTTAACTCATCTCAAGGGTTGTTATGAATAGACTATTCCATCACGATTATGGTTCTAAGACTTCCTTCTTAAGCCAATTCCTAAATCCTACAACTTCCCAAAGTTCCCACTAAAACCCCATAGTTAACAACATCGATACCAATATGATTTGTAAAGTACCATATCCCATTGGAACAATTCATTGCAACAAATCTTACAATATTTTGGAATCTTTTATAATGCAATGTATTACCTTATATCTCATATTTGTTATTACTATCATAGTGCTCAAAATTATGAAAATAACTAAACCATATTGAAAGAAACAAGTAAATGAACACAACATCTATGCAAATAAACATGAGATTTGACTTGGGGAACTCAATAACAGAGAAAACCCAACTAAAATGTGAGGCTTATGTTTTGCTCTCTTTTTCTCAATTATGAAATGCAAATACAAAATAAAGGGGCATTCATTATGGAGTTTCCATGAACAGTACAACCTAAATGGCTACTACAAAATCTTCTACCTCCTATGTTATTCTTCAACATCTCACTCCTAGAAGCTCTGCACAACTATCAAACAATAACAATAACAAAGAATGGAATCCCTTCCTTTCCTAATAGCTCAATATTTAACACGGTCAAATAATCATCTAGGGTTAGGGCAAGGGTTTTGTATACCTCTACCCTCAATTAGTGTTTAAAATTTGGGCCCTCCAAAACCTTCTTGAAACTCCATATGTGACTTACCTTACACGTGTGAGTAATGGAAGATGTCAACATCCACTCGATACCATGGTGGTGAACAAGGTAGGTCAACTTGTGGGAGATGTACATTTTGCGTACAACTTTAATTGAGGTGATTTTTGCACCACTAAAAAACTTACAATGTATACAATAGCCATGAGGGGATGGGAGCTAAGCTCACAAAGTTTTAACCCCGAAGTGTCATTGGATGCCTCAAACTAGCTATAGAAGTTTCCAAACCCCATATCACCAAACTAGGTCATGCGCCTAAAATGGGCCCTTCAAGCCAATACTTCTAATTTAACTAATGCAAACCAAGATAAATGACAAATTATATAATTATCCATTCTATATTAGCTTGAGTTATTAATTCATTGAAAAAAGATAAACATATATTGAGCAACTATTGTTGAGAAACATATATTAAATTGATCACTTATAGGGCATCATGGTGTCCAACAAAAAGCTCCAACAATAAATTGTGCATACACAATAATTTTACATGGGAAAAATGTAAAACAAATAAGTGTTCTCATCTTAAATATTTATGTTGAAAATTGGGATTTTTCAAGCCCCTTCCTAAGCTAACTTAGTCAATCACTTCATTAACCAAGGGCTTATACATGCCCCTAAGTAAAGGGTGGTTGTTTCATATTAAGGATTTGAGATGTTTGAATCTTACGAAATATACAAACTTTGTTCATGGAATCTTAAAATGAATTGGAATTAAAAATAAACATACAATTTAAAATCAACCAACTGAACATAGACATGATGTCTTGTTATTAATAACTAATTAAAATAATGTTATACATATTAACCATATTCAAGTTGTGCGTGAATTTAATCGATTGTACATGCATTTTTATGCATGCAATTACTAGATCAAAAGGGGCTAGTTGAGAGAACAATTCATTGTTTCTATTGAAACTCAAATTAATAATAGAAAGAAAAATAAAATCCGGTGAAGTAGATGAAATAACACTTATAACCCTAGTGGTCCTCATGCTAACAAAACTTAAAACCTATAGTAGTGATCCATATTTACCCATATTGTCCTTACACCTTGTAAGCCATATTTACCCATATTGTCTTTACACCTTGTGATCCATATTGTCCTTACACCTTGTCATCCATATTTACCCCTACAACGCTTGTCCTAACAACTCTTTATAACCCCCTTAACTATATTCACATTAAATTTTTGATTGAAAAAGGAATTTTGGTCCCAATTAGTTTATTCCCATTTAGTCAAACATTCAAACAATTAGTTTAAAATTAGGTTATACAACTCTTTATAACCCCTTTAATTATATTCACATTAAATTTTTTATTGAAAAAAGAGTTTTGGTCCCAATTAGTTTATTCCCATTTAGTCAACATTCAATCAATTAGTTTAAAATTAGGTTATACAAGACCTGCTAACCTAATAAGGTTGCCCTAATCACATTAAATACACAAAAGTTCATTGATAGCTCCATGAGACAGAAATTGCCAACTAACTAGCCACATGGCATGTGATGATTGGTGCTTGTTTTCATGATGTATCACACTCGAGAGGTATTAGCCATCTAAGATGCTTGGAAAAACAATTTGGAAGTCCTCTTAAGTTTGATTCATTGATGGGACCCAACAAGGCCATATCTAACTTAAAAGACTTGAATATATTACCTTAGGATCAAGTTATCAAGGAAAGATGATGACATGAAAACAAGGGTTTAGCCCAATTGACAAAGTAAAGCTCCATAAATGTAGGTCATGTGTTCATTAAGTCTAAGGAAGACATCAAAATGGACATACTAGACAATAAAGGCAATAGAGGAATGAACTGAAAGCAAATATTTCTTACCCTCACAAGTGCAACAACCACTAGAAACCACTAGAATACAAGACAAAAAAGGCATTGTTAAAGCATGCAATTCAAATATTTTAAATTCAAAAACCCTATTTAACCAACAACTTGCCATTTTGGATCAAATTTCAGATGGAACAACAAATCAAACATCATAATTATGCAAAATTATTAGGGCAAAGATATTAACAAATTGTCACAAAAGGACATACACGGCCACAGTAAGCCATTTTTAAAACACCCTAGATCCATCTTAACACTGAATTTAGGGTGTTTTTAAAACATCCTATATCCATCCTAACCCTAGATTTATCAAATACTAAGGGTACAAATGAGGCTCAAACCTCTTTTATGATGCAAAAAATTGGGAAAAGATCAATCACAATATGATCTTCGTACACAAAGTTAGATCCATCCTTAACCCATAATATATCAAACTTTGACAGGGATAAAAAAACCTAGCTTCTTTATTATGCAAAAACTTTAAAAAAGATACACCTCAACAAATTTGGTCTCTCTCACTGCATCTTAATCCAAGTTAAGATACTAGATGTAAACTAATCTTCAAAGCTTAATATATCAGTTCAACGGTCACTTATAACGAAGCACCTTTGTCAATGGCTTTTGTCAAAATATAGCAAAGCACCTTTGTCAATGGGCCTTTGTCAATATGGCAAAGCACCTTTGTCAATAGTGATGGCCTTTCTCAACGACGACCCTACAAATCTAATCAACACAAATATCAAGCATAGACTTCATTCTTTTAACTCGCTCATAAAGTTCACTTTGTGTGAAAATAGGCATTTATGTGCATCGGAAGAACAATGGATCTCCTTGAGAGGAATGATGGACCAACCCTACTCACTTTAAGTGGGTTAAAGTACCAAACAAGGGTTCACATGCCATACACTCCACTACTATTAACTCCATTCATAGCGCACAGCTCATTTCTCATTATTTGGCTGTCAAATAAAAGCAATGTGGAAGGAAAAGCATGCCATTTCATGCAAACAGAATTACAATTACAGAGAGAACAAGGGAAACATGTGAATAAGAACATACAGATAAGAAGCAGAGATCTTGAAAAATAACAGAATGTCGAGCACAGCCACAACTTCTGGTTTATCCCTTCTATAGCTAGGAGTTAATGACACCAAGTCTTTAAAAGCATACAAAAGAAGCTGGGACACTATCAAGAGCTCAAGTGTTTATCTTACCCTTTCCATCATTGATAGACAGGCTACAAATATTTAAAACAAAAAGCAATGGCTTCCCCCTTAAGTTGCCACCCTTATGAAATCCCCAATTTGATTTTTGACACTAATGTTTACCAGTAAAAACTTTATCGAACTCTGAAGTAACAAATATGCTGATATTAAAATGCTGGGAACAGCAACAAAAATGTACTTACTGTGTCAACAAACTTCCTAGCCTAAACAAAGATCAAAGTACAAACTTCCTAGCCTAAACAAAGATCAAGTAACACAGCAATAAAAGCACATTCATTGATGCTTCAACAGTAATCGCATTCAAATATATAAACTATACGATGTGGTCTTTGTTTTAAAATTAGACACCACCTTCAGGTGCAGATTTAAGCCCCAAAGAGATACACCCGAGTTCCAGCCGCAAAAACCCAGATCCCAGAATAGAAAGTTCTATACATCTGAACCCATATAGCTAAACAAGTCCAATGCCAAATCAGCTAAAAATCAATCCCATGTAACCAAATGGGCTGAAGTAATATCTATATCTACAAAGCAGCAGAAACCATGGAAGAACTATCAATTAAATAATGACCTACTCCCTACTAATCTGAAATCAAGGGATCGTAGCTTCTCATGCATAAACTCGTTCTGCTCCCCTTTTAGCGTTAATGCTGCAACACAATATCACCAAGAGCGAATACCTCTCAATGAGACTAATAACAAAAAAGAAAAAAGGCCTACTTAAACAGCTCCAGTGTACTAAACAATAAAAGAAATCAATGACATAAAAAAATATGAAACCCTACACCCTATATTTAACTGTAGAATACTGTAAAAATATTACCTGCAAGCCACTCAAATTACTTACCTCTCCATCTTCTGGCTTAATCTCTTCACCTTTGGGCTGCTCTTCTCCTGTCAGAAACAGAAGATTCCTTCAGCTTCAAATACTGAAATCTAGCTTTATATATTATTATGAGCTTGCTAATGAAATATCTAAGAATAAGTCCTGTATGTCCAAATAAATGTATGCTGCCATAAGCTTTACCTCCATCTTCTTGCAAATCTGAAGTCCAAAGGGTAAGATTGTCTCTTAGTAGTTGCATTATTAATGTGCTATCCTTGTAGGAATCTTCACTAAGAGAATCAAGTTCTGCAATTGCTTCATCAAATGCTTGTTTGGCCAAGTGACATGCTCTGAAACAAACCCAAAGAAATTTATTGTGCAACAAACAACAAATAAAAACCACTAGTCATAAATGCTTAGGCATAAATTTCAAGTTGCATTCAAATATTAAAAAAAGAGCTTTGAAGGTCAAATCCATTGTATTAAAATTTTGAATCTCAAATCAAGAAACCACATAATTACCGCACCTCTCAGGAGAGTTAAGAATTTCATAATAGAACACTGAGAAATTCAGAATAAGGCCAAGCCTGATGGGATGAGTTGGAGGCAAATCTGTTGTTGCAGTGGTCGAAGCAGTCTGAAATATTACAAAATGACACAGAGCTAAGACTAGAATAAGGTACACATAAAATAAATAGAGACCCTTACAACCACTTCTACTAAATCTAACAGAACATTACTAAATAGATACTTGCAAAATAGTTTTCATTTGAAAAGCAGTAGTTTAAATGCATCACCAGGTATGCTTTGAGAGCCTGATCAGCAGTTTCTTTCCTATCACTACCAGTTTTAAATTCAGCAAGATAACGATAGTAATCTCCTTTCCTGTTAAGATGGTGAAATGATAGAATAATCAGTTAGAAAAAGAAGAGTATAGCTATCTGCAAATGGAAACTGCATATTAAACAAAAACAACATGTCATGCTAGCATAACCAATGCCAGGAATTTCCATATTTCCAATTCCAGCTTAAGTTCATCTGCTTTGCATTAAAGAGAATTAAATGACTTACATCTTGTAATAGAAGACCGTAGACTCTCCAGAGCCAGAAGATGGAATAAGATGTTCGTCAATAATGGTCAAAATGTCACCACAGATTCTAGACAGCTCTGTCTCAACTTTGTGACGATAATCCCTGATTCGTTTTGCATTCACCTCATTACCCTTAGCCTCCTCTTTTTGTTCAATGGATGACATAATCCGCCAGGAAGCCCTCCTAGCACCGATAACATTCTTATAGCCAACAGAAAGCAGATTTCTTTCTTCGACTGTCAGTTCAACGTCTAATTTGGCCACTTTCTTCATTGAATCCACCATTTCTACCCAAAAATAAGTTCACCCAGAAAGAAAAATATTAGGTTACCAATCTAGCAAGCAATACCTTGTAATTCTTTGACAACAGCAAAAATTTAAGATATATAAAATACACAAAGCTACCAAAAAATTACCCTGTCATAATTCACATAACTCATCTGCATTTATCTGGGAAGACAAACATTCAATAAGCTAATTACAGTAAGACGGTGTTAATACTGGTAAATAAAAGTTTGCAGCACTTAAAATGCACAAATGGCATCAGATACTGAGGACAACTAGCAACCCAATTCTGCAAGATAAGTTTTGCATCCATTAACTACAGCAAGGATCACTTATAGTAGACCATTCCCTAGCTCAGGCAGCCGTGAGCCATATGGAGATTCTCTCCTCCAAGTTGGGGAGTTCAGCAGTTCAACCCTCTTGATCTCAGGCACCAGCAGTTTACCCAAACTGCCCTGTTTATCACCTGTCTACAGAGGGGATGTCTCCAGGTTTTCTCATGCATGTAGAATGCCATATGGTTTTGGGAGACACAGCATTTTATAAGAACAAGCCCTGGCATTTATAGAGGCGATGGCCTGTAAAACCTAAATACCCCCACACTTATATAATACAGCACAAACCATATACAACATGACACATAATTTATAAATTTATTTTAAGTGTTCTAACCTCAAGATCGCTCCTAACCGGAGAATATGGTTAGGAACGATAACCTCGGATAGTAAGTGATCGTAACAGAGATAACCTCGGAAAAATAAATATGAACAGCAATAACTATTGATCACTTTTGCTGCAATTAAAGTTACTAACCATATTCTAGAATGAGAAGTGAATCAAAAACAGAGAAAAACAAGCATGCTCCACAGACAGCGTTTTGCATAAATTGAGTGTGAATCAGACTTGAAGGCAGTTAAAACAAACATATAATCCGTTCAACAAGGAGACTTTACTGTAAAAAAAAAATCAATAAATGCATCCATAATTTCTTAGAGGATTTAAATGGGATCTTATCATCAAAAAATCCTCTCTATATTCAACCTTTTTTCTAGGATTTTGCAGAGACATTACGACACCGACTTAAATTTGACGAAAACCCAAAAAACAAGCAAACAGTCACTGTAAATTTCTTTGCTAAAGTCATAGCCAAGCCACAGAAATGTTTACAGAATAAAATAACAATTTGAAAATTAAAAAAAAAAAATCAAACAACGCACAGTAATTTCGCATAGGTTGTCGCCTTCAAACTTAACAGCAATCACTAAAGACATCATAAAACAAGGGGAAAATAATTCATCTTACCGTCATATCGTTCGGCCTGCTCGGCGAGCTTGGCCATGTATACATGATGTTCCCTCTCCTTTTCGGTGGTCATTTTTTAGGCAAACTTGACGAAAAGACCTTGAAAATGAAACTGAAAACGCGCAGATTCGAACGCAGAAGGCCAAATCACAGACCCAAAGCTGATTTCTCGCGAATAAAAACGATAGTTGCAGGAAACAGTCCCAATTCCCTATTTATTTCGCCTGATCTCCCCACTTCCAAACCCTCCGCCACGAAGAGCATTACAAACTGAGGGTAAGATGAGCAGGACAATTGATGGAGTCTCGATGTTATATGAAATGGACGGCTAAGAAGAATTTGAAACCCCTCGGACGTTATCTGACGACTACCATTTCATTAAGCGCTCGACTTTTAATTTGTGGAATGGGAGCCGTTGATGTGAAAATATTAAAATGGATTACTTCTCGAACAATAGTCCGGGGACATTGGGGACATTCTACCTTTCATCGGGGTTGGAACCAAATTTTGGATTCTAAGTATTAGGGGATGGACCCAATTTTTGGATTCACATATTAAATTAGGGGATGCAACCAAATTGTGAATTTAAATATTAAATTATTATTGGGAGTAATATGAGGTTTAATGTAAAATTTAGAGGTGGTTAGTGTAACATTAAAAAGTATATTTAACCATTTATAAGTGAGATATTTCATGAATTTATGACTTACAAAAATTTATTGATGATTTAGTAAAAATTAAGACTTTATAAAGATGGGGAGCTTACTCCTTGAGCTTTATTACAATGGATCAAAGATGTTTTTCTAAGATTTGAAACAAGGTGGAGGGGATAACATGTTCCCCTAATATTTGAAACAAGGTGGAGGAGATAACATCTTGGTCGTCCCATGAGGAGACAAGTTTTTAATGAAATTATGGCTTTTTGTGATAAAGCTAAAACGATAGAATACCCTTTAGATTGAGATTTGTACCTCAAAATGCCTTGATCTTTGTTAAATTACAATTCATTAATATATCCAATGTATAGTTTATTAGGTATACTTTTGAGTTGTAATGTCATCTAGTGAGTTTGATCAGATGTGTAACTCAAGTCATTTGAACTAGCTATAAGTTTTCGTTGCGCTAAAAGGTTCTCTACAGCTTAGTATGGGGGTGATGTTGTAGTGGATGTTGTAGTGGTGTAAATGTTTGTTTGTAAACCTTTACATGTGAGCTCAAGTAAAAAATAATAAAGGTTAAAAGTAATATAAAGCCTAGTATAGGGGAGATGTTGTAGTGTTCTTAAATAGGTGTAAACATTTAAATGTTGAATCAATATATAACAAAAGTTAAAAGTAAAATAATAATAATAATAATAATTCAATTTGTTATATTATAATTTTGTTTTTATTAATGAATTTATGTGCACTTTTTTAAATAAAAGAAAATGACAATATTCATATCACATTAAAATATATTACATATAAATAGTAGTTATCAATTACAATTCATTTTACCATATAAAATAAAATAATGATTACGTATCAATATTTTAATATTTAATT